>JAWPHD010007334.1:0-130483 GCA_037043455.1 Cyrtodaria siliqua
CACTGGAATACAATGCCGTAGACACATGACATGGTACCCCACGCAGTCACATTATTACTAGCCTATGTATGCTGAACGTCAAGCAAGGGAATCGCTTAAACCATGTTTAAAGTCTTTAGTATGATCCGGCCTGGGTCCCACGATCTCCCGCATGCGAAGCTGACGCCTGGTATTATGCGGTATATGTTTAACCAACTATATATTCTAATATTCCTATTCATCATTGTGCACATTTAGATGCATGTGTAGGCTCAGTTTCAATGACTCCACGAACCTCCGTTTGATGTGCATTTTGAATAGTGTTATCAATAGTTCATGAGTAACGCAATACTTTCTACCAACCATAAACAGTGGACTATCGATACTTGAAATCTGACATTTGTAATGTATTCGTTAAACTACCGATACTTGCCATTCTTAATGTAATCATTAATGTGTTATTTAATATTGCTCTTAAACGTTTTTTTCTGCTGAAAACGGGTTTGTCTCATTCCGAGTTTTTAGTGTTTGTAAGTTTAGCCAATCAGGTTGCTGATATTTAGTTTGGCCAGTCAGAACGCGAAACGCCTAAACTGTAAACGGTGACTGAGCAAACGGTTAAAAACGGGTTTCTGCGTTTTTCCGTTTGACCAATGAGAATGCAGATCATTTAACCACTAAAACATTCCGTTGCGCTAAATAAATAATCTATATAATTATTTCGTAGCAGACGCATACTATTTTATATTAATTGCGATACTTTGTTAAGCTATACATGATGTTGTATAAATAATGAGTTACATAGCTATAATTTATGATACATGTATATTTATTTGCGTTAATAGGATTAACACTTTAAGTGGATTGAATAAACAGGCGCCGCGCATGAAATGAATGTCACGCTTACTGCGTGTGTGTGTGTGTGTGTGTACTAGGTGTTAATTTTGTAATCGTAATAACTGACACGCTGAACGGCGGAGTTGACTATACGCATTAAATATAGAATACATTTAATGCAAATAAAACGTAATGTTTAAAGAGTCAAACATACTTTATATCCGGGACGTCACAGAGTGCCCTGTTTATATATACTGCTTTTATTGTGCTTACACAGCATGGGTATAGCGATACAAATTAATTATAACAAATTAACTTTAAACGTATGATAAATACAAATACACAAAACAATTTAACGAATCGACATATTACGAAAATTTCATTCGGCGGATCCAACATGCAGCTGTGCAAAGTACACGCATCTTTCAATGCGTCAAATACTGTTTATTGTTTACTAATTGCATGTAATAAAGTCTTATGTGAAAAAGTGTTATTACATTTATCATGTTTATAACAACACCGTTTTGTAGTTTCACATTCATAATGCTGTTTTTTAATAATTTACAAACTTCAAAAATGGATTTTGAATTCAGATTACTATTTGATAAATATATTCCGCCTCATGCGGATAATTCCAAATAAACACATAAAAAATAAACACACGAACAAAGAGGAAAATGCATGCAAACATATAGCTACTAATGGATATTAACATGTATCTAAGAGAAGCATAAACAGATATGTATGTATAAACGTACATGTATTTTTTTAAATTAAAACCAAAAAAAAATAAATAATAATAATGAGCGTAAGAAACAACAATATTATAACTTATCAATAACTTAAAATGTTACGATTAATTTCATGAAGGTCTGCGCTCCCGTTATTGAACGATAACCTGAGCAAATGAATGATAACTAAGACCATACTTTGCTCTAGAAATGATTTATATTCATAATCAAGGATCTTTGTCCGTCTTTCATGTTTTCATTCTGATGATCACTGATTTGACAGGTATAATGAAAAGTGTACTAATTAAATGCTTGACAACAAACCAATTAGCCGAAATGCCAACTGACCACTCCGTCGCCATATTTAGTATGTATTCGTTATTTACATAAAATGTATTATGTTGAACACTGTAAACTAAATTTTACGGCTTTTTGTTATATTATGAACTGAATTATTTATCTCAAATTAGAAAAAAAACAAGCATGTGACACGTATGTTACTTTAATAAATATATCAACTTGATTAGTTCAAATACAATAATAAATATATACAATTATTGTTATCGACCAGTCATATAGACGCAAATTCAACCAGGCTGTTTAACAAACGTTTAGTAACGGGTGAATAATTATCAAAATGGAATGAAACGGATAGGTAGCTTTCCCCCGACCCACCACGCCACGCTGTACCCCCTTCCCCCCCCACCCCCACACACACCCCGCCCCCACCCACAAACACACCCCCACTTCCACTCCACCCCATCCAACATACAAACTCGCAATTTTCAATTTAACGTCTGGTTCACCTACAGTAGCAGATGACATGGTATTGGTCTCATTTTCTAAGAACGGCCTTGATAACATGTTACGTATAATTATGTAACAGTTATGCCATGAAATGGCGATTTGAATACAAACCGTCGAAATGCGCCGTTATAGTTTTTAATGAAACAAGTTCTCAGTTTAAGAGAACCAGCCGACGTTGGATATTAGGCGATAATTGCATATCCGAAGTTAAGTAATACACTCATCTTGGTATTATATGTGATACATTTTTAAACATCGAACACTCTGTGCGCGAATCAAACAAGAAATTAAGAGGTACGTTTTTAAGCCTTGTTAATAGCGGTATTCATCCTAACGGGCTTAATCCATTAACGTCACTCACAATTTATAAATCGGTTGTTCTTCCAAAAGCCCTGTTCGGGTGTGAATTATGGAACACGTTATCGATATCTGACTTGAATCAATTAGAACGAGGGCATCGTTTTTGTATTAAATTTATGCAGAATTTACCTCGTTATATTCGGACAGACGTAGCGTTGCATGCGCTAGGCGCTACGTCAATTGAATCTGAAATTGACTATAGAAAATTGCAATTTTTCTCACAATAATGCAGATTACCCTGCAAGTATGTATCAAAACAAATATTTGTCAATAGATTATTGAGATATTTGAATGATGATAAACAAACAAATGGGTTTATTCCCGATATATACAGATTACTTGTTAAATATGATTTAATTAACTATCTGCATAATTTTGTTGACCACTCAGTTTTTCCTACAAAATGTACATGGAAGAGGGTTTTAAAAAAGAAAATATATGCATTAGAACCTATACAAATGTCATCAAGACTTGCCTCAATGATGACAGAAGATCAGGTGTTAAATATTTTTAATATAAATGCTCCATGTCGAATATGGCAACTTAGTAGAAAAATACCGGGATTAAGACTACAATGTCAAACAGCGATACGTGTACTGGGTCATTTATTATCATTCAGCCGCCCGGAAAAATGTCCAAAGTGCAACAGAATGATATATAATAAAATTACACATATTGTTAATGTATGCACTGTAAACAATGCGCTAAGAAATGCACTATGGACAGCTATCTTAAGCTGTGCTGGCTTTGATACATATTGTAAGTTCATATCGAAAGGCCAAACTGAACAACTTTGTGACTTAATTTCTGGCCTAGGTCATTACTACTATACTGATAACAGTGATCATTTACTTATAATTATAATAAACATTATTCACAAAATGTTTTTAAAAGAACGGGTTAAACAGTGTTTATATATAAATAACCAGATATAGTCACAAGGAGTCATCTCATATCACTATGAACTCTTGCATTTCGTTTCGGCAAGGCTTCATTACAGGGAACAGGCTCGTTGTATATACATATTCAAAACAAAGTAAAATATCCCGATGGATGACACTTACTCAGTTAAATACTACTGAGCAGGCCACAACCATAGATGAAAGTTTGTCCTTATAGATAATTACATATACATTGTTACTATTTTGGACAAATATTGTTGTATTATTTAACATACACAATGGTTAGCTAACATGTTTAGTGCTTTATGATATTGTGATACAGCCGAGTATTATTACTACGGGTTTCAAACACGTAGAAAGGAGTGAATGCGCATAATTAAATTTAAATACTGATCTATACATTATGTAAATATGTTGATTTAATATTTTCGACATCTAAAATTACTGGACTGTTGTTCTATATGCATCATTGTTTATATATGCTCTCCTATAAATGGAGGAAATAAAGATTATTATTATTATTATTCAATAAAACCGCATCGAAATAGAGTCAGGTAATTAAACTGTGCTTGCAACTAATAAAGCTAAGTTGAGAATGCTTAATTATACTCATTCTCCATAAGACAGCTACCTCGGTAGCTCAGTGTAAGGCATTGTGTTTGAAACTATAAATGTATCCACAACTCGGTTCGCTCCTTTGCTGACGCATGTCCGATGGAAAACTGTTTTTTAATCTTATATCCCTCAGAGGTTACAGTTTCATATATAACAAAATTTGATGTGTTAACTAAACGTACTTGCCACTTTTTCATAGTCTCGTCCGTCGAATAGGGACGTTCACGGATCTATCTATAGTGTTCCCGAGTACGATAATTTATATAATTAGTAATTTCATAGCTTTGTATTTTATTAATACACGTGTTGCCTCCAAAACCTCAGTAGTAGTAGTAGTAGTAGTAGTAGTAGTAGCAGCAGCGGCAGCGACAGTAGTTGCAGTTGCAGTAGCAGTAGCAGCAGCAGCAGCATCATCAGCAGCAGCAGCAGTAGCAGTCGTAGTATCATCCAAATTAACACAAAATTACGACATGATGTGAACAAACGTAACGCATGCAAATAATAAACGTTAATATGAATTATTTAATTACGTTTTTTACAGTGCAAGCTTTATCTCATGTGCTCGCTGTCACCGAGCTTCGTCGTGCAGCAATGGATGGTGGTCTATAAAACTTAGACTTACACTTAAACACAAGCCTTAACAAGTCGAAAATATAATTTTCATAAGCAATATTCTACCTGAATTAGGCTAGATGACTTTACCCGTTCGCATGTAACAGTATTCGTACTATGCAATTATGTTCATTGGCGAATTTATGCATATCTTAAAACAAAAACGTTTGATTTAATAAGTTTGTCCTTATACTTGCATTATTAATTATTTATATTTATTTGTCAAATCAATGCTATCAATGTATATAGGACTGATATCCTGAACTGTTATTTACGCGTGTCTGTGGAGCGTCCATTACTGACAATTACAGTCACAGTTGGGCTTCTCAGCGTCTTATATATTGGCCAATCACAGGTTGTTACATAGAGACAGTTACTCCCTTTTATTTCAATCAGCCAATCACAATTGACGAACTAATTAATGCATGGTACAATCCTAAATTTCAATTATGCATACTTTATTGTATTTTATAATTTTATCATGCGACATAACATTTTCAACTATGATTTACGACGAATACTGATTTAATTTATAATTAAAGAGGCACTTTATAACAGGCTGAAATTTATTTTCAATATGTGATATTTGTATTGTTAATACAATGTGCACGGGTCAAAATAATTATATGAGCAGACGAAAACTATCTGGTATTTGATACTTTCAGAAACTATTTTATTAAATAGTTTAAAACTATTAGGAGTAAAACACATTATTAATTTAGTTTACTTCCGTTCTTGTACTTTCTACATATATAGTGAGAACATATAATGTTGTACAAATAATCACAGACATATTAATAATTAGCTATTAGGTCTGTGAAATAATTAGGAATAAAAATATGTAAACCAGATATAACTATTTTACCACATTGCAATGAAGTATGATAACGTTGTTTTCTTATTGGATTCGGTAAAAGTTAAATAATATAACTTCACAGGATATCGAGTTCTTCAAAGTTAAGTTAATAAGTTTTTCTTATTATAAGTAACTGTATGACTTTGTTTACATCTCTCAATAACGGCAATATCTGCAGATTTCGAAACATTATAGTTTAGGTTTGAAACACGGCAGTCTTGATCATCTTTATTTAAATTCGCGGCGTCCCGTCAATTTCTTTCCGCTATAAGATCAATTAAATTCGTGCCTTTTGTGACTGTTTCTTGTCTTCGTGGGTATTTTAAAGTAATGAATTATAAGTTCATACTCTGTACTATAATGTATATATCGGCGTATTCATGCATTTAAGCGGCTATTCACGCTTTATTTCCAACCAGTGAACTTGTTTTTTTGCAATCGTAACAGTGCATAATTGTATTCAAATTATACCAGGAACATATGTTTCACAATATATGACATAATAGCTATGTACACCGTTGTTATAAAAAATGTTTCATACGCGCAATTTAATTTAATGACTATTTGAATCAGCTTGATTCATATTAAAGGGATAAAGACAACCTGAATTTCTTTAAAACTCGCGGCATCCCGTTAGAGTCTTCGTTAATTGCATATTTTGTTTTTGTATATTACTACATTTGATAATATTGCACACCAATATTGTATTTATCCCGTGGTAGTTTAACAAAAATATATTAAAAAATCTGAGATGATATAACCTTTAATTTAAAAATATACTCAAGAGACATAAGAGGGACACATCGCAATCTTGTTGTTTTTTTAAACTCACGGCGTCCGGCGGATAACTTACATTTGTTCAATCATTTATATTAATTATCAGAATAGTAATACGCAGATTGTATTGTATTGCACCCCAATAATATATTAAAACGTATAGTAAAGTAAGGCGAAAAAGAGAATACTTAAAACAGTATCTATTTAAATGTAACCAGGTTAAAAGTAAACATGATTCTGGTTATATAAATCGAGACACCCATTTCAAACACTTCAAGATTGCCGTGGATCCCTTTAAAACAAACTCCATACGGAGGTGCTTATTTTAATAAAATTATTCAAGATTGCCCTGCGTCCCTTTAGAATCATTAGTGCATTCCATATGCATGTAATATATATCTTATTTTTTAATTTCACACGGATCACAAACACGTTACTTGATTCTAGCGCATGACTCAGCCATTGATGTAAACACATAATGGGGATAAAACAACAGATGTGGTTATATTGGGACAGTGACAGAGGGAGCTAATATGAAGAATGAAGACATGGATATGGTATGTATCGAACAAACGCGGGGCAGAGGTGTTAGCTCCAAACCACAATGCATTATCAACTGAGCCACCGAGGCCACTTTGTAAATGAACATATTCAGTACTATCTCCCTGAAATTATATATTGTTTATATATTATTTTTTATTATTAACAATGGAAATTTACCATGTTTACCAATTTAAACATTAATATTGTATTCGTATAATGCAATCTTTTAATATTTTGTCTATTTAAATATCGTATCTCTCGTAGGTTCTCTTTTTCCTTTTCCGGGTTTTCCCTTATTTCCATTATGGCTAATGCTGTTTTCATTTATTATGCAAACTGAGTATATTCCCTGAATTTACAGAACAGAACATATATTTTATTTAACTTGTACATACGTACATCGTCATTTATGCATACATTACTACAATTTTTCTTATTCATAAGTCTAAGTCACGTGCTTCTGCAAATCGATCATTTTATATCAACAGTTGAGTAATATATATATATAGCAAATAACTATTACATGAGGATGAAAATGCAAACGATTTTTTCACAACACTAACTAATATGAAATATTTATGTTTCATTCTTCCGGTATGTATATTGTGAAAATATCTAATTACTGATGTCTCTAATTAAATCGCAGTGCGCTTGTACACAGGATTAAACAATTATTGATTGTCGATGTCGGGTGCTTATGGCAGTAAAATAGTTTTTGCATATCGAAAATCACGGCTAATTAAACGATGAATTTAGTTAAGCACATGTTATCTCGATGGTGGCATGAATATAAATGGTGGGTGAATGCATGGGGTTTGCACATAGGAATAGGAATTAGCATAATTATGCACATAGGAATAGGATTAGCATAATTATGCCTCAACTATTGGTTGTAATTAATATAAATTTAAATATCAATATTAATTAAATTGTATTCGTATAATCCACTCTTTTAACAGTTTGTCTATTTAAATCTCGTATCTCAAGTGAGCATTTGTTGCCCTGTATATGGATAGTTATTACTTTTACCGTGTCATCCCTTGCTTGAAAATGGTTTTATCTTTATACATTTACATTATTTTTTTGATAACTGTTTCATTCCTCCATCTTTCATCAGCTTTTGCGCACAATATGATCTATTTATGTGTCGACGTGCCGTAAAACAGCATTCATTCATTCATTCATTCTGTTGTCCATTTTTCGGGTTTTGCCCTTATTATGGCTCTCTCCCATTTATTAGGTAAACTGAGAATAATCCATTTATTTACAAACTAAATTTTACAGCACTAATTAATTTGGAAATATTTATTTTTCATACTTCCAGTATGTATAATGTATGTGAAAATATCTAATTACGGATGTCTCTCATTCAATCGCAGCGCACTTGTACACACTACGCGAGCTATGGATTAAACAATTAATGATTGTCGACGTCTGGTATTTTTGGCAATAAAACAGTTTTTGCATATCCAAAACCCGGTTAATTAAAGGATGCATCTAGTCAGGGCTCTAAATGTCATTTTTGACCCAGATTTAGTTAAGCATATATTAACTCGATGGTGGCATGAATTTAAATGATGGGAGAATGCATGGGGTTTGCGCGTAGGAATTTACATACTTATTAAGCATCAGCTTTTGTTTCTAATTAATATAAATGTTTGTTGCATTTGCTGCATCAATCAATCACTCTTAAACCAACGATCGTAGAAGAGAATTATCTAATTATACTGTCCCTTTTTAATTGGTCAAACGCAAAAAAAAGGTAAAAACTAAAAAACGCGATTACAAACTCTGCGCATGCGCACTACGCGCGTTTGGAAACTATGCGCATGCGCACAACGCGCGTTTGGAAACGCCCGTTTCAGAGCGTTTGGAAACGGAAAAACTCTGAGCATGCGCACTTTAAGCGTTTTCGGTCGTTTTCCATTTTTAAACGACAAACGAACGACAAACTGGTTTGAAACGGTAGATTAACGGTAAAACTCGGTAATAAAACGATTCAATAGCTGTACTATCTGTAACATGATAACCTTGATATAATTACACTTTATTTATATGTTTCGTAAAGCAAAAAATCCGTTTCCAATAAACATTTCTTATAGTTTTCTATAGGTTGCTAAAATGTTTTGCTTTTTGTTGCGTTAACTTCAAATCTCTTTATTCTAAAAATACTTGTGTGTAAACACTCCTTCTTCACTGACATTTCTAATGTCGTTCTCTGGTGACTAACACACAACACGTTAAGAAGGATATCTGTACCTGGCGGACGTTTAAATGTGAGGTAAGCAATTTCTGATAAGAAACCAAATACAACTGGTCAGTTATTTTGACTGATTCATTCAAGAAAGCGTAGTTACACATATACTAGAACTTCAAATATCTTTATTCTAAAACCACTTTGACGTATCCACTACGACCATTTCTAAAACATTTAATATGGCAATTTCTTAGTGTTCTAAAACGCTCGTTTTGTGAGAAAACTTCCAATAGATCACGAAGATCTGAAGTCTGGTTGCTAGGAATGATGTAAAGCGCATTAAATAAAACACCCAGCTAAAACGTTTGAACATTTTATTCAGTATTTTACATAGTTTCTTTTGTTTCGTAATGGAACAAAGTATTTATTCAATCTTGTATGTCATGAATATCAGAAATCATGGAAAACTAACTAATATTAGAAGATGTATTTACGTCAAGTGCTCGTTGCAGTTTCGCCTACTTCAAATTGTCAAGTTCCAAACCAAGTCTTGTCGTTGGTAACAATTTAGTTTCAATATGTTTCGCTTTCTCCCATTGAACGCCTTGTGTACCTATTTGAATCGCATTGCTATCACTACAAATAGTCTCTTCTTTTCTTTCATACTTCAACCAAATCCTTTCTCTAGTATCAGTCAAATGGATGATTCCTGTGTCATTTCAGGAAAGCATGTTTAATTATATATCACTACCATAATGTCTTGCATTGTTGTAAATTTACACAATATCCGTTTTATTTCCTGGTAAACTAAATATTGTTTTCTTTGAGTTGACCAATTGAGCTTCGAACTGTACCATATTAACTGTACGGATAACGTTTGAGAAAAATATCTAAATGAAAGCTTAGACTCCAAATTTTTTATTTCTCATGCACAACTCATGGTGGGTAGTTGAATGATTTGCAAAGGCCTTGTTGCAATATGCTACAGTGTAAAAGAGTATGAGAGTGGACCTTTGAAAACGGCCGAACACGACACATACGAAATATTGCAGTCTCGGTTTGATTGAGACTGTTCATGAACGGTAATGAAAAATGCTAGCTATCGCTCACGCCCCCAGCCCCGGGTCGAGTTGAACTCAATATTCATAAAATCAATAGTACATAATTGTAAGACTCATTTAAGTTGCATACTGTGATATGAAATAGAAAGAAAGGAGTGGTAATAAAAGAAGGAGCACATACATATTTAAGGAAACTGTAGTTCGAGTGATATCAGGAAGATGGCCATCAGAATGCGGACTTTATGTACGAACAGGTTAGCAATAGGGAGAGGTAATAGTAAACAACATCATGAATGCGTTATACAGTTCTAGAGTGGCTAGTGTGATTGATATTTATTACCGTTTAACCAACATGACGGCGACTTATCTGCATTTTAGCTCACAATGAGTAAATAAAGGTACCAGATGAAGAAATTTATCTTCAGTGGTGCTGGTTAAAGGAGATGTTAAAAGATCCCCAAGCTTGCAAGGAGTGTTTGGTTCCGCCGTTGCAATGTTGCATCTGCAGTTTTCCTCAAGATCTGTTTTGGAACTGTTATAGGGGCCCAATGGAACTATGGTAACACGATGCATAAATGATTGCAGTTGATAAACCCGCACAGATACTATTATTGTACATCTTTGTTATGGTACCAACATTTCTCTCTGGGTTATGTTTCCTGTTGTATGTTTCAACCTCACTAGATTTTACCGACAACATCATTACAGGCCGTAACGTACCGCATCATTCCGTATCACTGAGGAAACTGTCAGGGAAACAGGTCCTCTTCGAAGATTATAGTGATTATATATGAAGGTGAGCATTTTTAGCGCTACTTGCCGCTGGTTGGTTGGTTGGTTGCATGGTGTCTTACGTCATTTTCAGCATATGACTGTCGTTTTGTTCGCGGTGGAGGCAGACCACCCCCCTTTTCCCAGGTAGAACCAGTCCTGTATACCTCCCGCCATCCGTAAGAATAGACACTTTTTCATTCTACTGGCCAGAGGCAAGCGGAGCTTATTGGATGACGAGTTCTCCATCTTCTTACATTTAATTGTACATTTAGGCTAACATTGTTAAATGTATATTACATAGCACACGTTTTGTTGATAAACGATATAAATAAATTGATCAATTTCATTTTTATCTTCAGACATTTTACGTGGTAATTACTATACGTTTCGATTATCGGTAATTACTATACGTTTCGATTATCTCCATATAATAGGACTGTTGGGGCTTCACTAAGCCTAAGGCTATAAGTCGGTTGGGCCATGCCCTCTTTTGTTTAAGCCTATTGGGGCTTCATCTTTTTATTAGTGGTCCGAGTATTATCTTTCTTACCCCATCCAACCCCTTCTCAAAGAAGCAAAAACAGGGTTGGCTGGGGTATGTAATAAATCTTAATTTCGGCCTAAAAAGTTTGCATATTGTAAAATTAAAATATTTAATAGGTAATTTTAAACGGAATATCGCATTTTTTCAGTCAACATGTTTTTAAGCTTTCCCATCGCTTAATGTAATTAAGGCAGGACCACGTAATGTTAAAGTCTATTGGGGCTTTTCTTTAAGGGAATCAGGCTTTTGGGCCATGCCCTCTTTAGTGAAACAAGTTAAGGGCTGCCATGATATATGTATATGTTGCCGGCAGCCCGCCATTTGGAACCGCGCCCAATATTTGCCAAACAATTTAATAAATTATAATATTTTCTTTTGTGTTAGTCAAGTTTGTGTATTCCTAATGATACGGGCTTTTACTCGTTAATTGCCAGAGTTATTTAGAGGCTATTATGTAAGCTAGCTCTGCTATTGTAATATTCATATAAATGCGAATGCGCAACTCTTTACATCCTCTTCCTGCCTAAATTAAGGAGTACGATATGTACTTTCTCATGTTGAGTGATCAAAAACTGATTTCCCGACCCACCGCACCCTGTCTTTTCCTAGTGATGTAGTTATATTGTCATACTGGATAATTAAGTTGACCCATTACTATTCAACATATTTCATCTGTTTCGTTTTTGTTGTTGGCTAACATTTTAAATTCTCCGTTAAGAAAAAGATCCTGCTGTTGTCTGCATATCTTTTTAGAAGCATCCAAGTTACAGAACAATATGCCGACGAACCAGTCAATCGGTGCGGCTTCAAACGCAGAACGATATACCAGAGGATCCGTAATCGGCGCGGCTCCAGAAGCAGAACGATATACCTGATGATCGGTGCCGGTGCGGCTTCGTCATGAGAATGATATACCAGAAGATCGATAATCGGTGCGGCTCCAGAAGCAGAACGATATACCAGAAGATCGGTGCGACTCCAGAAGAATGGCCAATAGTGAATCCTTCAATTCAGTGAAATCAAATTTAATGACAATTAACAATTTTATAATTAGTAAATTTCAATGTAATACTGACCACAGTTCCCCAGGGTCGGGATTACAGCATGAAATATTAAGCCTTTTGGGGCTTATCGTTGGTACATCATGCCTAGTTCGGTCGTGCACATTATTGTAAATGTTAGAAAAGTGATTAAATGAAGAAACATTTTACTTTAGAATTAGAGTTTTGAATAAAAATATTATTTAAGCCTTTTGGGACTTTACTAAGGATATAAGGCGGTTGGGCCATGCCCTCTTTTGTTTAAGCCTATTGGGGCTTCATCTTTTGTTTAAGCCTATCGGTGCTTCTTTAAGGGTATCAGTCTTATGGGCCATGCTCTATTTTATCATTTTTTAAATTGCTTGATCATTTATTAAATTGTTATGGCAAATATTTGGTGCGGCTCCAAATAGCGGGCTGCCGGCAACACATATATATATCATGGCAGACCCTCATCTAACACTAGATGGGTCACCAATACCAGTAGTGGATGAAACAAAATTCCTTGGTCTTATTTTCGACCGTAAATTAACGTTTATACCACACCTTAAATACTTGAAGGCCAAGTGCCTTAAAGCTCTTAATTTACTTAAAGTTGTTGCAAACACTAATTGGGGAGCAGATCGTAAAGTACTTTTACAACTTTATAGATCCCTTATCAGATCCAAACTGGACTATGGCTCAATAGTATATGGATCGACTCGCAAGTCATACTTGCAGATGCTCGATCCTATAAATAATCAAGGATTACGACTCGCCTTAGGTGCCTTTCGTACATCACCAGCCGAAAGTCTATATGTTGAAGCTAATGAACCATCACTGTCTCATAGACGGGACAAATGAGCCCTTCAGTATGCCATTAAATTAAAATCTAACCCTTCAAACCCAACTTTCGATAATGTTTTTAATCCTAGTTATGAACCTCTTTTTGATCGAAAACCGAAGGCCATTCGACCATTTGGTCTTCGTATTAAACCAAAATTAAGTGACACTGAAATCGACCTAAATTTGATTGCCAAGTAAAAAGTACCACAAATTCAAGTGTGGACTTTGGAAACACCAACAATTATTTTTGATCTTTGTAATAGTAACAAATCCAGTACAGACCCTACTGTCTTTCAAAGCAAATTTAATGAAATTATATCGAAATACTGTAACTTTCAACATATATACACAGATGGTTCTAAAGATGGACTTAAGGTAGCTGCAGCAGTTGTTGTTCATAAACACAGCATAAAGAGCCGCCTGCCTGACAAGGCCTCTATCTTTTCAGCTGAACTTAAGGCAATTGAACTTGCCTTAAATTCTATTCGACCATTTTGTAATCTTTTCTGATTCCCTTTCATCTCTTCAAGCACTGGGTAATATGAGACATGATAACCCAGTTGTGCTTCAGCTTTTAGAAAAGTATAATTCTCTTATAGTTGATAATGTTATTATTTTCTGCTGGCTTCCAAGCCATGTAGGAATACGTGGTAATGATAGAGCTGTATTACCACATTTATTCGTAACTCTTGGCAAGCCGCTTGGGATTGATCAGTTAACAATAAACTCCATTCAATTAAACCGTTACTCTGAGAATGGCGTTCTTCTAGTAGACTCATTCATGAGAAGAAGTTATCCTAGCCCGGTGCAGGATAGGACATACACGTTATATTCATTCATATTTATTACAAGCTGAGCAATTACCAGAATGTATACCCTGCTTTGCACCGTTAACGGTCAAACACATCTTGTTGGAGTGTCAAAGGTACTACAATGGTAATACTATGAAAGAGTTATTTGATACTATAGATTTTAGTCTTCTTTTAGATTTCCTAAAAGAAATCAGACTATATAAATCATTATAATGTGGTCTTATATATATTTACTTGTTTATATACCCGTTGACGGGCATTTGTTGATTTACCTATAAAGTTTATATTACTACCATATCATTCCTTATTTTTAATAGTTTTATCTTTATATATTTACATTAATATTTAATTACTATTTAATCTTTTCATCTTTCATCGTTTTTTGCGCACAATATGACCTATTTATGTCTCGACTGCCGTAAAACACCATTCATTTATTCATTCATTCAAACACAGCATAAAGAGCCGCCTGCCTGACAAGGCCTCTATCTTTTCAGCTCAACTTAAGGCAATTGAACTTGCCTTAAATTATATTCAGGAATCTGATGATGATCATTTTGTAATATTTTCTGATTTTCTTTCATCTCTTCAAGCACTGGGTAATATGAAACATGATAACCCAGTTGTGCTTAAACTTTTAAAAAAGTACAATTCTCTTATAGTTGATAATGTTATTATTTTCTGCTGGCTTCCAAGCCATGTATGAATACGTAGTAATGATAGAGCTGATAGTGCTGCTAAAGCAGCATTAGGTTTACATATATCTAATGCCAAATTACCTTATAATGATATTAAAAGTTGTATTAACATTTATATTCATAACTATTGGCAAGCCGCTTGGGATTTGTCAGTTAACAATAAACTCCATTCATTTTTATGTCAGTTAACAATAAACTCCATTCATTTAAACCGTTACTTGGAGAATGGCGTTCTTCTAGTAGACCCATTCGTCGAGAGGAAGTTGTCCTAGCCCGATGCAGGAAAGGGCATACACGTTATACTCATTCATATTTATTACAAGGTGAGCAATTACCAGAATGTATACCCTGCTTTGCACCGTTAACGGTCAAACACATCTTGTTGGAATGTGTAGACTTTGATCCTATGCGTCAACGGTACTACAATGTTAATACTATGACCGTTTTATTTGATACTATACATTTTAGTCTTGTTTAAGATTTCCTGAAGGAAGTCAGACTATATAAATCATTATAATAATTATGTGCTTGTATATAGTTACTTCTTTATATACCCGTTTTCGGGCATTTGTTGATTTACATATACTGTATAGTTTATATTACTACCATATCATCCCTTATTTGTAAACAGTTTTATCTTTATATATTTACATTAATTTTTTATTAATCCTTCATTTCTTCATCTTTCGTCAGTTTGTGCGCACAATATGACCTATTTATGTGTCGACCTGTCGTAAAACACCATTCATTCATTCATTAACATTGTTGCTTATGCTGCACACCTAAGTGAAAATAAAGACGTTGAAGGATGTTCATCGAATTGAACTTGTTCATCCGTTTATGGGTTTGAACCATTTTAAGTATGGGGTGTACAGCTTTAACCATGTCGTTGCAATGCCAATTCGATATGATTGTGTATTTGTTTAACAGCTATTGTACAAAGACACGCATATTGGATAAAGCACTGCGATATCCGTTACCCGCCAAATCGATATTCTCAAATGGTTACATAAAAAGATTTTTTCAAAGAAGGACAAAGGTCATAATGATTATGTGTCAGTGCTTTTATAATAAATTATCGATTCAGTGTCGTTCGTCAGCCAAAGCTTTGAACACCGTTGTGATTAATATAGTGCAGTATAATTGCTTTGTTCCTGCATGACAAGTAGTCTTTTATAGCTAGTGCGGTGTAACTGATCCACAAATTATCCATTTAAATACCGTTCTCAGCACATTACACATACATTATCTTCCTTTTTTATATATAAAAAGACGAGCTAAACAAGATTTGAAGCAAGACGCAACCTGTTTGAAAATAATTATATTTAATGTGCAAAATGTCATAGTTTGGTTTGCACAATATATCGTATTGAGAGAAGTGCGTAACATATATGTGTAATTTTAAGGCCTATAATCCATCTACAATTACCAGTTGAGAGTCATTAAGGTGGGCGCATTCGAGTGTCGACTATGAAAGTTTTATGCTATTTTGATGACCTCAACTCAGCACTTGCCAACTGTGTCTAAACGACGATCCAAATATAGCTCTATCGGTTATTTAAACCTAATTTCGCCTGGCTAGCCTTTGTAGTCTTGTGTTCAGTATTTATATTTTACTGGCTGTGTTTTTATTGTGATATGTATTGTTTGCAAGGAGGCAAGGAGACCAACGATGAACTGGAGAATTAGTTTTGAAAAGAGGAATAGCCTTATCTTGGTCACTGATCTGTTTTCATATGGTTGGTAGAAGTGAAAAGGGCCTTATTTGAAGAAGCCCAGACTTAGTATGTCATGCACTTGAAGTGCATAGCAGCGCGTGGACCTGAGCGATCGTCGAACTCTGAAGTGAAGGTCCGACGCCGAACATCGGTGGCTGTTACAACGTCTTGCGATATCTTAATCGGCGATGCCGCTTCGGCCTCCCTCTGTCTGACATACTGTAACTTCCGATAACTGATAGTTAGAGTATACCAGTCATTCTGACAGGCTTTATTTTCAATTAGACGATTTACAACTGTGAAAATACAAAGGAAATGTTAGCGATTATGCTACAAGTAGCATTATTTGTTTGAGTATACTGTTTCTCAGAGGAATTTGGCCGGAGAGTGCAATATAAATAGCACATACTCGAAAAATACGCTATTAATGCTTTATACCATAGCTCTAATGGATTTTAAGAACGGTCGTTGTGTATAACGTGCTATAAATGTCAAATCTGTCAGTCATATCACGACTGAACAATACAAGCAGGTATTGCACGGGTCTTTATGTTTGTTAAAATTATATTATAAGCAGGAACAAAGAAAACCATTAGAGCTATGGTACAAGCACACGTATATTGTTACTCGTTATACCAATGTTAAGCTAGCACCAATACCAAATGTTATTTCATTTTAGTGTTGCTTCCTAGTACATGTAGTATACCGTTTATAAATCCTTTCAACAGTTTTACAACATTTCGTTTCCCAGTGTTTTCCTAGTGTATTAAATTGGTTTGATCCATTTTGGAAAACATATAGTACTACATTTACACATGTTTTTATAAGCACATTATTTGGTTTTGTTTGCTGCTGTATTCGATCTATTGTTACACGAGATACATGTATATGGCTGTTTGCAACACATTGCGATAACAATACACAGTTCTATAAATACCTCCGACGTCACGTACGTTAGCCGTTAATTAAGACGTCCTTTTAAACGTCAGAAAACAAGTTGTACGTTGAAACGTCATTTTAAACGTCAGATGCAAAACAAAAATGCATGTGTTGAATGTGTTATTTTAAACGACGCTACATTCCAACAACACATTTTAAAATGTATAGGCCTTATTGTGCGCAAAAACTGATGGAGGGGAATGAAATAGAAAGTTATTAAAAACTAATGTAAAAATATATTGTTAAAACTATTTACATATTAGAGATTATATGGTAAAAGTAGTAAATCTATATGTAAGGCAACAAATGCCCGTCAAAGGGCGTGTGAGACAATATAAACAAGCTGGAAATATTTTATTTCTTAAATCTACGCTTTTATCTTAGTATTCAATTGTGCCGTTATCGCTACTATCTTTCCATTGAACAGCACCGGGCATCAGACATCTATCTCTGGACATAGTGTGTGTACACCTTTCCCAAATACAGTTAGGCTCATGATAGTCTAGAAACAACAAAATCCTTTGACAAAAATTATATAAAATGTAGCTTATTGTGCAAATGAAACTAAACGAAATAATGTATACCATTTATGACATAATACACTTATATCAATAATAAAAACAATAAAAGTTCATAGTTTGGTCATTTATAAAAGATTATAAGAGACATTTTGTATATACATCTATTCATACATTATACAGAAAATAATTTCAAACGCTCATCTGACGACCATTTACTACAAAAATGTACTTCCACTAATTTATCTACTGCTAAAAATAAAGATGTTGAATATTAAAACACCTGTACGGGCAATGTTTTTTATAACGTTATTAAGATATACAATTATCGCTTGGAGATATTAACATATACAATTATAATTAGCCGTTGAAGGTCTCACTACACCGTTAGCTCCCTTGCATGTGTCTGTAGGGTGACTGTAGATGATTCTAACACCATAAAAAGTAGGGGTGTGTTCTTCGGTTTGAGATAATTTTAATAATTGCCCATGGATATTTTCTTTTCCTGTTGCAGGTGAGAAAACAATAGTGTGAGATTGGATGAACAGCGATTAGACGACACTGACAGCAAAATGTGACACATTTGTGGGTGCTCAAAATGCGTATGAATTTAGGTGCAAACTGTTTAGTAAAAGCCGAAAAGAGTACCTTGCCTGACACCACTCACATTAAGGTTAGGTACCAGATTTTATGGATTTTTATGAGCAGCAGTAACAGTATTTTACCAAAAAAATACTTTTAGTATAAAATGTTTCATTTAGAAAGGAAGATTGGAATTTACTGCCTATGGCCAACACAGTAAAATCGAAGTTTGGTATGAGACCTGAAGATGGGGACTCCAGTTTTGCTCCCAACAAGAGGTCGAACTCCCTGGGACATGGAAACTGAATGAGATGGGATTGCGAACATCAAACTGATTTCCAGTATTCATCTTCTTCTCCTTAATTGCCATGTTTTGCTCATCACCATTCCCCATTCCAACCCGATATAACCTATTAATTTGTTGTGAAACATCATTCATTCCTTTCGGTTACAAAAATGTAGCTTACATAAAAATTAGTTAACCATTTGTAAGGAAACATTTTCTTAAACATTTTGTTGTAATGTTAATTATTATATATAAATCTATTTCAAAAATGAGATAAATTGGCCTATAAAAATCATGGCAACCAAACTCATTGCACGCCGTAGGCCCGCATTGCACCACGAAAAGCAAATTAAATATACAGTGAAAAGGAAAACACAACACAAATAGCGGTGAAGACTTCGATTATGGGTACACAACTTCGCTATTATTCTGCCTTCAGCGTCTTGATTGACAAGACAGTGTAAAAAAAGTACATCCCATCAAAAGGAAATCTCTAACAGTAAGGTCCACTCCAGAGAAATTAGCAAACGATACAATAAATACTGAAAAGGGGATTGCTAAGCAATTGAATACTGTATGGTCATATTGAGTGGTATGATTTTTTTCTTATATATAATATACATGATATACATAACAAATGTATTTGAATTAATTTCCACGAACTTCAAACTATATATTTGTTATTGCTGAGGTATTTTTTCTGATGTCGAGTTATGCAGTTTCTTTTGCCTGTTCTTTTCATTCAGACAAGCGTGTGTTTTAGCATATTGTACAGGCTCAGAGTCAGTAAAATGACATACTGCAACGCCTACGCGAAAAACTCTTAACAGTGGCTATACTCCAGTATAGTAGTGGCTATACTCCAGTATAGCTCTAAAAATGTGCATGCGAAAACAAAATGCCAGCAGTAAAATGATGTTGCCTTGTGTGATTATGCAAATTATAAGGTGTGGGCGTATTTTCCCACGTCGATATGATTAGTCAAGCCCTTATGACGTCAGTTTTCGAAAATCGATCACGCACCAGTCAACAGCTAACTTAATTGATTTTCTCACTCCCTATCTTTGTGGCTTTGAAGGGACACATGGCAATCTTTAATTTGTTATCAAACGTTAAAATGAGTGTCTCGGTTTATTCATCCAGTATCATTTTGACTTTTAACCGGCTTGCATATGATTAAATAAAAATTTGAGTTTTTATTTTTTTCCTCTTATTCTACCATAGGTTTAAATATATTATTGGTGCAATATAATCAACAGTTAGTGATATGCAAACACAATTTGCTTTATACTATTCTTTTAATTAATATTAATGATCGAACAAATGCAAATTATACAGAAAAACTAAGACTCGGACGCCGCGATTTTTATTTTAAAAAATCAAGACTGCCTTGTGTCCTTTTAAAGTAGAATACCTTCTTAAACCGGTGGTAGCCGCGTGAGAGGTATTGCACCTTATATTGCTCTCTTGAACATACGCAATACAATCGAGTGTGCTACTTTTCTATCTTGTTTGTAGATAAGGTATTGCGTTTAAGAGTAATAGACCTCTGCAGGTGTTTTTTCTCTTAATATAAAATACTAAGATTAGTAAATCCCATTTCAATTTAATTTCCAGGGACCCCCTTTTCGTTATTTATTTGTACCTGTAAAACTCACCATTATCAATAATGGATGACCAAACAAAATATCGTTTCATTTTTTAATAATCTTAATATCTTTGTAGATCTTAATTTCCTTCCCACTAAGACCCCCAGGCGTTTCATGGCATGGCAACAATGTTTACAAGTTTAACGTTTAATTGTGTATTAGACCATTCCATTCCATCCCATTTTAGTTTTTTTTAATTTTATAAAAAGGTATATTCATCTCATGTTAGAATTGTGTTTGCATTCAAAGGTTCCGTTACTTCACTATTTCACTGGTTCACTAATAATCTAAACGATATAAACATGCCACTTGTTACGGGTAAAATGTAACGAGAATGGAAATGCAAAACCAGTAACAAAATATTTTATAAAAATGTAATGAAAACATTTATTTAAAATGTACAATGAAAAATATTCACTTACAGAATACACATAAATTAGATCCAGCATTTCTTTAAAATGCAATTTAAATATTAAGTCCTAATAATATTGTCAAGTATCCCTTTAATCCAGATGGTCCCTTTAATCAAAATTTGTTTTAATTATTTCCTGTTTAATTATCCACACTAGTCCAAATTACTCCAATGTCACCGTGAGAAAAGCTGAGCACGAAAATTGTTAATATAAATCCTCTCACAATATATATTTCAATACACAATTAATTCACAATGTATCTTTTACTTTAACTATATACTGAACAATACAAATGTTTATATACTGAAATATTATTTCTGTAATTTCTGTCCGTCATAAACATCCAACAGAAACATATTCATGATTTTAATTTAAATGACAATGCATGACAAAATCCATAATAAACATGCAACATCGTAAATAAACAAAGTCGTAGGCACCACACTAATAATTTGGATGTATAACCCAAGAAGAATTAAATCAAATGTCTTTAAGTTCACTTATTAACTTTTCCATCAACGCAAACAATTTGTGAACGTCTATCAAGCTTTAACGAGAAAATAAATCAATTTTCGAATGGGTGTTCCATAATAGACACACTCAATGTTTGTCACATATCCAATAACAACGTATAAATAAGACGACTACGAGGAACGATACACATTCGAAAAGTTGCTCGCAAAATAGTAAACAAACGTTAAAAAACTAAAAATAAACGGATTAACAATTGTTTAATACTAGGTATGTATTTATCTTAATGTTAAGTAGCGTATAGTGTTAAAAGGGGGTTCAATCAGGGAATAGGTATGATAATGGCTAATTTGTCTAAACTTTGATGAAATATGCATAACTATTTATAAAAACTTTTATATTTCAGAAAACAATACCCAATTAATATGTGCGTTTGTCTTCTTTTTACAATTTTATTTAATTAGTCGGCAACTGATTTAATTAATTGGATATTTAACAGTAAAACGCCAGATATCACCAGAAATAAACTAAAGAAACGAAGACTACAAATAAATGAAAAGGTGTATAAGGCTTTGATATTTTAAAATAAATTCTCTAGTAAACGTTTTGTATTTAATTTCATATCATTGTATTATATTTCATAATGTACGTAAATTAACATGACATACACGTATTGATATCCTAAATAAGACAAGAAGGTATGAGCAAAATCGATCATTGTCACTGGATTACTAACCACAGAGATACAATAACAAAGTAAATTGGAAGGGTTTAATCTAATGTTGGTAGAACTTGTTACCCAACCCATTTGTCATTATAATATTTCTATCGTATATATGTTTATATTTGCTCTGTATGTAAAATATTGGCAATAAAATATGTTTAAATCAAATCAAACAAAGTAACTAGACGCTAGTATTCTACCTAGGTATTTGTCTTTGATTCATAGTGCATTAAGATTGAGATTGATTTAAAAAAAATAATATTTGCTTGTCTGCATTTCAACAAGTACTATCAGTGTTATTTGCTGCGTAAAACCATTTGCTGTTCATAATAATAAATTATATTTGATAACATTGAAGTGCAATTTATACTTATTCTAAAGTCTGTTAAGAGATTACTGTGCGTTGGTCCGATAATAAAAAATCTATAATTTAAAACTTCGAGTAGTCTAGGAATAGTTGTGCGTTGATAAGCACGAAATTATTTTACTGTTCAAAATCTGTGAGTTTGCGTGCATGTGTGCATGTGTTCTGACGTAGACATTAACAGTTTTTTTCAGCTGTCGAAACTGAGTCAACTGTACAATATTATTGATATACTGAAATAACGGTCTATATCTAAGCATGATTAAATTGTGGATTTTCATATTCATTAACACATGTATATATAATCCTCTTTGTGTTTTACTTATATTGCCTATTAGTTACGTATAAAATAGAGCATCAGGTTTGCATGTGTACGGACGATATTTGCACTCGCGTTATTTAGGATATTGTGGTACAAAGAGTATTTGTACCACAATATCATAAATACACACTATGCATCGTGTAATACCCGAGGATATACACAGAATATGTTAGTTATTGTGATACAAATACAATAGAGCATGAGTCGTGCACGTGTACGGACGATAATGCACTCGCTAACGCTCGTGCATTATCTCCCCGTACACGTGCAAAACGCATGCTCTATTCTATACATATACTGGCGGGGATTTTTTGTTTTACACCGTCCCGTTTAATTGGAATGGCAACTGGGTGAGGGTGAAGTTTGGTGCACCCAAGAACCTGGTTTGAATATTCAGCCGCCTTTTTTACAATCGACCGATCCAAGGCTGTGCCATTGATGTCAACCAGTTTATGTTTGTTGTGTTGTGATGTTTTTTGTTTTGAATGCGCGTTTTTGGTTGAATTCGTTATTCGACGTTCATACCTACTTTAATTGCTTTTAACGCTTCAAGCATGCGTGGTTAACATTTAAGGTCTGACCTATAATGTACGTCATTTTATATATAAAATGGTGCTTGATTGAAATTAAATTATTTATATCACCTTTTCCACTATGTAAATACTGACAGTATTTTGTGTAAACTGTTTGCATCCTCACATGTCTATCGACATATTTACATATTCTACAAAAATACACACTAATTAACGAATGGCTTTATTAAAACCTAGTATCTTCGAGAAAATCAAGAAATCATTATATACTCTAATTGTATTTATTTGTTATGCTTAGCAGTTAACAAAGAAATGACGTGATAATCCATATCGCGTGCTATATGTTATAAATATATTTTCCGTCAGATGCAAATGTCAAACACATTTTTTGTAAGATAGAAAAATAGATAGCTACTTGTATTGAATTTTTCATCATTACAAATATATGACAATTATAATTAACCTACGTGACAGATTTTATAATTACATATATAACAAAATAATCATTATATATAAACAATTACACATATTATGGAATATAAATGATAAACGAGGGTGTACTGAAATAAGCTATCTACTTATTTAGTCTATTACATTTGAGGTCGATAATCTTAATACAAGTGCATCGGAAATGAATTTACTTAAACTAAGAATCATATCAATTTGCTGGAAGAAAATGTTTCGAAAACATTTCCTTTCTTCAAAATACTGATATTTTTAGGACATATGTGGAAAACTGAGTTGTAGTTCATTAAAATCAGTAAAATATTTTAAAGTTTTAGTCAGTTCAATATGGGAATTTCACCCTGTTATGCTAATGACGTTGCCGAACAGTCATTTTCTGCATACAATTTGATACCGCATCAAATAATTAACACATTTGTTGTTTTGCCTTAATAACAAATTTAAATCATTTCAATGTAAGAATTTTTTTCACTCGTTCTATCTGTTATTTCCTCCAAAATATATTTATTCATATCTTACCATATTTTATCAATCTTTTCGGAAATTTTAATTATGTTATATTTTGAACAATAAACGGAAAATATTAAATACTTCATGAATTTAAGATACGAAAGGTCCCATCGCTATTTACTCAACAGTTCCTTTAATTGCATGTAGTTTGTCTTGCATTTCAATAGCGAGTTATTTGATTTATCCGAAGTAGTTTTCAATAGGAAAAAATCCTAAGTAACGATACAAGTACGCCATATAGGAATACAGGATTTGTACACATGTGCATGTATACAACATATAGGGTCAGTGGTGTATATTGTGACGTGGATCTTTCTGAACTTGGATAGTGTGATTAAACATCATTATTATTATACACCTATCAATACTATCGTCAGTGTACATTACTTTACGAAAAAAAAGTATCACAATAACCGTTCTGATAAACATAGATTTCTGAATCACTATCCTACCAAAAGTAGATTTTCATGTGGTCGTGCATGATGTTGTGAATCACTAGATGTCGTGTTTTGTAAACACGTCTATCTTGCGCAAACGACGTCGTCTACGTCTTCTGTGTTAAAATAGTTTAGATGATTTTGGAGGATTTCTATAAACTAAAGGTATATAAGAAAATGATTATTACTACAGAACATGGTATAGAGACTTGCATCACCTCGTTTTGTTATGTTTATTGGCGGTGATACACACTTTCAGAACACATAAGTATATTACTAATCATATTGTATCATACATTGAGAAACCTTTCATTATCTTTGATAATACATATATCACGCATTTGAAATATACAAACGGTACGGAGCTAATAAAGCCAGCTGTTGCTGAGATATCTGAACCTGCGTTGGTATCAGATAGTGGTACAACAGTTATTGCACAATGGCAGTATCATATGATGAATTTTTTTCTGTGGGTAACCGAAGTGGTGTATATTGCAATTGAGAACTAAACACAATACTGACAGGAAGGTATCCATTATTGATATGTTTAAAAATTAATAACTTTTTTTTCATGAACGGATTTCGATAATTCTGACAAAATTAATATCGCACTAATAAAACGATCCCGACACAAAGCATTACATAGCGTTTCTTGACAGTCTGCATTTCAATCGGCTGCATTCATAGCGGATCATTTTCTGTCTATTATGAAAACGGACAATAAAATGTAGTGGGCGGTACTAAGATCAAAAAGTAAAGTGGGCGGTACTATGATACAAAAAATATATTGCATATGCGATTTATATCGTAGCACCGCCCACTGTACTGTGATACGCATTATATTATTATTTGCCAACACCTAGTGTCCGCCCTCGAATGTTAAATAAAATAGTATAAAGAGCGTATAGTTTTGAAAGCGTTAGGCTTCCTTTTTGTTAAAAGTAATCGGGAAAAGATAACTTTTAGTTTTAATAATAAATTAAATCGCGAATAGATGTTTTATCAGTTTTTTTAGTACATAGACGCATGCACGAACGCATGCACTCACGCACGCAAACACATGTGCTTCATCATGCAATAACATACTCCTTCATAAGAAACAGCAACAACAAGATATAGAATTAATTTGGAAATTTGACCATTACAACCCCAAATTACAAAACTCCAGAATAAATTGTTTAACATGTAAATGTTGAAAAAAAATGCAATTGCTTTATTGGAAGAAAAGGTTATAAGTAAAAAAGCACATCACAAACATATAAGGTTGACAACAGGGATACCGCCTTGGAACGGTCACTGGCAAAGGGACCACCGGGGAGTTGAAACTGGTTCAAGGGTGCACCAAACCTCGCTCTAACCCTGTCATCATCCCTTAACAACAGAACATTGCAAATAAAAATAATCCCCGCCGAGTTAACCCCTTACATTTGAGAAAGCGTACGTGTTATAAGAAAAAACACAGAAATATTCATGTATATATCAAAAAAAAAGTTAAACCTAAAAAGCTAATCTCATATGCACTCGATGACTTGTCTGAAGTCAGAGCATCAAGGGGAAAACCGTTAAGGACACTACATAATAAAGTGAAGGACATTCATCAAACGGTTCCCGCCTTAAAGGATTTAAGAACACGTTGTTATAGAGTCTACCGCCTCACCGGTCGTTGCACAATCAAAGAGGAAGCATAATTGCAAACACTTGGTCTTGAATTTGTATGTTATACTGAAAGGCAAAGCGTGTTTTCATAATTATTTCATGTGAAGCAGTCATTTTCAAAACTAGCATATATTACAGGTTGGAAACTAGCAGATTGTGTAATTAATAACAATTGTTTAGCAACAACAAACATGACTTAATACATTGAGAATAAGGCATTAGTTGTGTGAATGCGATGTGGAGAGTAGACTATGTGTATTTACACAATGACAATTGATTACAATCGACACAAGACGACAATTATAAGTACCCACATGGAATGGACAATTTTGACCCAAAAAATCGTGCGAAAACTCAGAAATATATTTTAACAGATTTAACAAGTAAAATTGGAAATAAATAATCTGTTTTATAATCGGATTATAAGTGTTGTTTAGTGTATATTAAATACGACAGTTAAGGCATCAGTACCGCCTCGATTCTATTATCGCTAGGGATTGATTTAGCGGACAAAATAACAAAGAAATAGTTCAAACTGTGATACAAGCATCACAATTTCCAATGAGACTGCAAATATAATACTCCAATTAAAATACATCTGAGCCAAGGCAATTTAATAATTTTCGATATAGCCGAAAACATTTCCAAAATGGTGGACATAATAAATTATGATTATTTCATGATAGATCTGTATTTCGATCTCCTTTGCTGTCATAATTTATCGTTTTATTTGGCCATGCCTTTGAAAACCAACACTCTTTCCCATACCACCCCAAATATATTGGCATTATTAATGTTTTACCACCTCTAATAAACTAAACTAAATATTTTATAATCAAATCAGTAGTGTTATTGCTTACTGGTCCTTTGGGATCATCACGCCCAGTCTGTGTGTCTTTAAAGTAGAATATCGCGTAAGCCGGTGCTAGGAGGCTTGCGAGTTGTTGCACTTTACATTACCTCTCATGAACAGACTCAATATAACCGAGTCTGCTAGTTTTATCTTTTGTTTGTGTGTGTTGCTTCCAAGGGATCCACGGATAGAGTGCGTATATACTATAATATATATATAAGGGCATTTATAACATTATTAATGATGCGGATACGTACATGTATATAATCATAAAATTATTAAAATATTTTGATTCATACGACAACGTACAATGGTTAAATGCGTGGTTAAGGTAAGTATTCAAATGGCACTGACAGTAGAACAGATAGTAAACATCCGCATCATTAATAATTCTATGAATACATATGTAAATTTATTTGTAAATACATGTTTTTATGAAACTTAATCTCATTCCGGGTACCCGTAAATATACGAGTATATAGAG
Organism: Cyrtodaria siliqua; assembly: GCA_037043455.1. NCBI lineage: Eukaryota > Metazoa > Mollusca > Bivalvia > Adapedonta > Hiatellidae > Cyrtodaria > Cyrtodaria siliqua. The sequence goes on from JAWPHD010007334.1 coordinate 27,895, forward strand.
ATTATTTGAGTGCTGGTTTCGAGTATAATGAAATCCAACACGAGATTGGAGGCGAGTGGTTCTTTTCATGAACGAGCGTAAGCCAGTGAGTGAAAAACCAACACACGCCTACCATCGAGTGAAGGATTGCCATATAATCAATCACAACAGTTAAATAATCTATTTGTTACATTTTTGATCAGATTATGTATGATTTTAACCAGAATTATACCCTTTATTTAGCGTTATCGGCGGATGACTTCGACGTCACCAACACGTTATTGACGTCATAACTCAACGTCGCAGTTAGTTATTTTTGTGTTCGGAGTTGGTTATTAATATTTAGCGATTATGAATATTCTTTCACGGAGAAATCCCGATCTTTCACTCATAGAGATCTATTAAAGTATACGTAAGTGTCGTTATCACGCTAAAAGTATTGACCTGTTACTATTTACTTACGGAATATTATGTACCATGGTGCTGAGGGCATCTGGTATGTCGTCATGTTGAAACTTGTTACATAAAAGGAGTGATTGCGATTAGATAACTTGCCATAATAATGTGAATTTTTAAGTTTTATCATATGTTGTTTTACTAAGCATGGAGGGCACATGCGGTAACAGTGTGCAGAGAACATCTGGTATGGTATCGTGATCGGGTCTCGGTGTTTTTATAGAACTGATTGTGTAGTTAGGTGTTATGTTATTTACTTGACCACATAGTGCCGGTGAACACATATGCACATTACATATGCGTATTTCGCTATGGACTTATGGCAGGTTCTGTACCATGGTGCTAAGGACATCTGGTATGGCATCATGCTTGGTACTCAGCGTTTTTACTGAAGTGATTGTAATTGTATGACAATATTTTTCATCACAGCGCATATTAGTATGTGGTTATATATACAATTTAAATATATTTTATGCTGGCATGTTCCATATTCTATGCGTTCTAACTTTAAACTTGACATACTGTTGATATTGTAATTCAGAATTGTATTATCATTTACACTAACACGTTAATTTTGGCGTTTTCGTGTCATTCTTACTAATTTAAAAATAACGAGTTTATAGAATACGTACCATACACATAATTTAAGATAAAAACTCACATCAAACAAAGCGTAACTTTATGAATGTAATTTATAAGGTTACATAAATGTACATTTATTTGTAAATAAACGTTTTATGTAAACTTAATCTCTACCCGGGTACCTGTAAATATACGAGTATAATGATCTATTAAAGTATACGTAAGTGTCGATGTCACGCTAAAAATATATATAACGCATTAACCGTTATGCGAATTATCTTCCCAATTGGAGACACTCCAGATGACGTTTTCACAAAGCATCAGACATTTATAAGGTATACATAAACTATATAATTAAAGATCACAAAGAGAACCAATGTGTTCACAGATGACTAATACTATGTCCGTAGCAAGTGAATGGGTTGTGTAGGCTGCGTATAATCTCAATGATGTCGGTGAAGAATATGAAAAATGTACGCAAATGAGTTTGTGTTTGATTGCTTAAAACATTATACAAATTTATATATTATTAAACAACGAATAATCAACTGAACATTTATCGAAAACTGATATTCAAATATGGACATATGCTTTATAAAAATCTATTTAGAATTAAATATGTGTGATGCTCTATCCATTATTTTTTTCATGTCAAAATTAAGGCATTATCAGAACAAAAATCTATCCTTGTGAGATAGAATGATGACAGTAATAACCTTAAACATGTTGGATTGCATGTGTGGTGTAATTAAATCTTAACTTAATAGTACAGAGTTGCATGACAGATATCATCTGACACGATGATATAGGCGCCTTAAGAAATGTTAAACTGTCTGAACGAATTGGGAATATACCTTACAACATTTTCCCACCTGAATGTTATTGTATCACGCTATATTTTCAACAATGAAAACACAACTAAGATATCCATACCCTACAATATTGTAATGAGACAACAATACAAACAATACAATATGAAATAATTTGAGAATTTTGGGAAAGGTGTGTAGGTTAGAAAATGAGAAGAGAGGTGATTTTTGACCGAGATGTTTTGCATATGTTTGGTATTTAAATCTGTGCATGTATTTAAATAAACATATTGTTTAAAAATAGTTCAAGAATAAAAATGACAATTTAACGACAAATCAAAACAATCTTTGCCCTGTAAGTCAGTATTACCGAAATTACTTTTGAGATTGCACAACGTGTAAGTTTGTAACACGTTTTGGTCACCTGCGAACATACTGGTAATTGTTTAGCAAACACATATGACCAATGACATATGTATCGATGCAGACAATAAGCTGTATTAATGCGACACGAAGACTTTTAGACTTTTTTCGGATGGCGGGAGTTATACAGTACTGGTTCTACCCGGGAATGAATGAATGGTGTTTTACGGCACGTCGACACATAAATAGGTCATATTGTGCGCAAAAACTGACGAAAGATGAAGAAATGAAGGATTCATTAAAACTTAATGGGTTCGTCTGCCTCTGCCACAAACAAACTACTAGCATCATATATGGCCTAACATGTGCTAAAATTGACGTAAAACACCATTTAAACAAAACAAACTCAATTAAAAACAGGACGGACAGACAGACAGTCGGACGGAAGGACGGACAGGACGAACAGAGCCATGAACCTCTCAATGAACTCTATCATTGTGTGAAGAAGTTTTATTGCAGCTCCATCAGTAGTTTTTGAGTTACTGAGTTATACTCCGTACAATACGTGTGTTCTGGACTTCCTCCCATTGTCATCTACCAATGTGTGAATTTGCTCTGTAATCCCATTAGTAAATCTGAGTTATGCTCCGGACAACCATTGTAAGTATAAACTTACAAAGGGCAATAACACTAATTTGAATGAAGACAGAGTTATGGTTCTTGTGCTACCCCTCGTTGCCTTCTATCATTGTATGAAGCTTAATTGCAGTCTCAAGTAGTTTTTGAGTTATGGTCCGGACAAGATATCTGGACGGACGGACGGACAGATGGACAAAGCGGGGCAAATAACGGGAAAATTGAGGTGGCTCAGGTCCTTGACATACTTAGCAATTATTCTGCCAGATGTCATGGCTTGCATCACAATCTGAACTATTTTGCCAATATTAATTAGCTACATCCCCCGCTAATTAACTCGAAAATGTTCTAACTTACCTATGGATATAGGACGGGCTTTAACAAAGTTTGAAGTGATACTTTCTATATTTACTATCCAAACAATCTTTATTATTGAGAGTGCTGAAAAAAATGGAAAAAGGGGTAAAAATTATCAAAATCGGATAATAAACAAGGAAGATATGACCATTTGAAGATTATTCTAAAGAGGATAGTGGTGACCATTTTGAGAACTGACATCAGAGCCATAATAAATTATATGACATATTGGTAAATACCATTCAAAGCAAAGAAATCACTCCAAATGAATGCAAAATACTTTACTGTCATATAATGCAAAATATTGCTTTAGTGGGTGGGCGGCGGTTGGGTGTTGGCTGGTGAGGGTATTATGGGGTGGGGGGGGGGTGGGGGGGGGGGGGGGGGGGGTTGAGCCTGGGATTAAATATTCTGGCCCTTGAATTGCTGGGGAAAAAATTCTGCCTCAATATCCTACCTCTGATTTGAAGAAAAAAAAAAAAGTCCCTCAAATTGTAGAAAGAAAATAATCCATCCTTCTCTCACATTCTCGGAAAAAATAAATATGGCTGTGAGTCCAATTAGAGGAAACAAATAATCTGGCTATGAGTCCAATTAGAGAAAAACAATAATCTTGCTTCCTCTTCAGTCTATATGATAAATGTAGATCTAGTTCATCAGCCACTGGATTTAACATGGAAGTGTTTAACCACAATCTGGCTACATCCACAACTTCTGCTCAGAAATATTTCGAAATCTCCAGTTGAATTGAGTTGTAGAAGACAGTGATAGTATTCGTGGTTGTAATAAATGTGGTGTAAATAGATCATGGTAGTAATGCATGTGGTATTTATAGCATAATTGTTCGAGTATATGCGATTTATGCTGCTTCTCGAGGGTCGCAGGCCCGAGAGTGCAGTATAAATCGCATACGAGAACAAGTATGCTATAAATGTTTTGTACCTTAGCCATTCAATGCCGGTAATTGACATTTTGATTGACATGTTGTGTGTAAACATTACAACATTGGAGTAGGCCATGGTATAACTGCCGAATCTGTTATTTCACAGCTGAAATATACCAGCATTTATAGTACGGTTTAGGTTCAGACCTTCAGGTTTATGAAAATTATATCATCAGCAAGTACAAATAAAAACCATTAGAGCTATGGTACAAATTAGTCAGTTATAAATGTGTTATACACTGGCAATGGTGGTGGTAAATGTGTTGTATGTAATATTTATAGCATACTTTTTCGAGTATATGCAATTTATACTGCTTCTCGAGGGCCGCATACGAGAAAAATATGGTATAAATGTTTTATACCAGAGCCATTTATCCAACTACGCATATACAAGAAGTTTTAGGGCGTTGCAGTTTTCAGTAAATATAACAGCTCGATCAAATCAAGAAATAGCATTATCACGCAGCATGAGCATGACGCATGTTTTGATTATTGCAGTCAATCGCCTTTGTATATTATTGGGCAAAGTGCTGTTTTGGTAATGGTTTAGTCGTTTTGTTTGACAGGTTGTGTGTCAATTACAACTGTGCGCGCGTAAAATTGAGTAGACCATGTTATAACTGCCGAATCTGTCATTTATAGCACGGCCGAAATATAACTGCATTTATAGCATGGTATAGGCTCAGACCTTCAGGTTTATGAAAATTATATCATAATCAAGAACAAAGGATAACCATTAGAGCTATGGTACAAAAAGTGTTAAAAAGTGATCATGGTAGTAATGAACATGATATTCAGATAAAGTCATGGTAATAATTAATGTGGTATACATAAGTCATGATTGTAATAAGGCCATTTATTCGTTTTACGAACCCTCATACGTCAAAACAAAATTAGGTACTTTATTTTTTCCAAATGGAATTTGATTTTTATATGTTTCTCTTCCTCCTACGGCTATTCACTGTCTTGATGGTTCTTAAAACAAATAGTAAAAAATAATGGCCTAATTGTGATATACATTGGTCATCGTAGTATGTAAATATTGCAATCCTGCGAGGGTGACAGTGAATATTGGTCAACCTTCTAAGGCTATTTACTTTATTATACTGAAAATATGTTTGAAAATGATATTTGGTTCTGCTAAATATTCCTTTGAAATAAAACATGAGAAAACATGGTTACTTCTCTCTGTTCAAAATCACTAATCTCAGCACCTAGAAAATATTTTTTGGCGGATGGTTCTTTGTGTTCTTTCGGAATCTTCAGCTGTGAACTCACGAGTAAACTTAAAATCATCTTCAGAAAGTTGTGCAAACTGTGTCAGCCATTTTAGTAAATGTTCAATGATTTTCATTTGCGTATGTATACATACACTGTTCAGCATAGGACATCCCAATACATAATTATAAACTTGCTTTGACTTCACAATCATAAGACAGTAATTGTACTGGAATTAAATTACAAAAAAGACTATCATTCAGTGACTCACTCCATGGAGACATTACAAGGGATATGAGATATTACAAAAATGGGAAAATAACAGTCGATGGACATTTAACATGTGTGTTTGATATGGTATCAGTGGTCATGGTAGTAATAAATGTAGTATGCATATCTCATGGTAATAATACATGGGGTATTCAGTGGTCATGGTAGTAATGAATGGGGTATTCAGTGGTCATGGTAGTAATAAATGTGGTACTTAGCCTTAGTAGGCATATTAGTACTAAATGTGATATACAGTGGTCATGATAGTAATAGTTGCAATATACAGTGGTCATGGTAGTAGAAAATGAGGTAAAGAGTAGCCATGATAGTTATACATGTGATGTACTTTGGACATGTTAGTAATCAATGTGGTATGCAGTGGTCATGGTAGTATTACAATACAAGGGTCGTGGTACTTGTGCGATGGACTTTGTGAATATCATCAACACGTAAGTAGACTTAAGAAGTAGCTTCAGCCACATTCAATGCCAGGTTATAGACAAAGCTATGCGCTTTATGCTGGTGTTAATAAGAATGTATGGAACATGGTAGTCATTGCCCAGGACTAGACAATCCCCTACACCACCAAACAAAACATCCAATCAATTGATATTTAGAAGAGCAACAGGGGGCTGACATAGAAAGCAGACAAGTGCAAGCATAACCAAATATTAACATCCAACACATGAAGTTCTATCCACCAAATATGGAAATATCCATATTAAGCAAGAGCTGTCGAAAGGACAGCATTCTCCACAATGCAAAGTCAATTTTAAATAAGGTCACTGACACTTATGTCACACCAACCATGGTGCCAGTTCATTCACAAGGTCAAGTCTTAATTGTGGCGGTTAATAGGTGGTGGTGACTGAGGTGAGGGTGTAGGGGTGCAAGGGAGCGGGTGGTCAGTAAACATATATACCAAATATCAAAGCAAGACTTTCAATACCCCAGAAAGAATATGAACTTGAAGAGGGTGGGGAGGGGAAGTGAATTGTTACTCAAGAGGGAAAAAACTGGAAGAGAACAGGATGCAGACATGGTAACTGCAGAGAAACCAACAATAATAGAATAAATATTTGTCTATCTGGGGTCATGGTGGTGTTGGTGTAGGAATGGGGAATGTGTGGGGCTTATGGGGCTAATGACATTTACAGGCTTGCCATTGTTATTGGATGTATGCAGTGAGTTTCATTGAAATATATGAAGCTGCTTAAAAAACTTTAACTGAAACTCTAAATTGAAAAAGAAAATATCATCTGGCTAAAATGAAATAAAAAGTTATCTGTAAGTGATGACACTTGTCAAACTCTTTTGACAGAGATATATGGATAGTGCGTATTGAAATAAATGAACTTGCCAACAAATAAAATAAAAAGAAATTCTAAGTCGAAAATAGGCTACACATTTTCTAAAATAAAATACAGAAAATATTTATCTAGAAAAAGGGCCTTAATTTTGCTAAAATGCAATACAGAGTTATGGAACATGTGTCTAGTACGAGAGGTGTTTAACTTATAACGTAACACTTTCATTTTGTACCTGATTAAAATATCTTGACATGCTCGCCGAATATGTTCATTTTAATGTCAAGTCTGATGTTTCTTTCGATATAAAACATTATGACATGAACTATTACGTGATTTCTAATGTTGCTGCATCCGTATTTTTGTAAACTGGTAAAGAACGACATTTTGAAGCAAAAATCTTCTATTATAAAATGTAACGGCAAAACAAATTTAAAAACAAATGCTTGTAATTTATCGTTTAATGTAATAGTAGTCTGCATTACGTGGTCCCGCCTTAATTCCATTAAGCGATGGGAAAACTTATATTAACAGGATTTTATAACGGATATTTTGACAATAAAACACGTTGAAAAACATGTTTTACTGAAAAAAATGCGATAATCTGCTTAAACATTATATATTAAATGTTCTAATTTTACAATGCAAACTTTTAAAGCCAAACTTAAGGTTTTATTTCACACCCCAGCCAACCATGTTTTCGCTTCTTGGAGAAGGGCTGGATGGGGTATGAAAGTTAATACTCGGACCACGTGATATGTCCATGTGTGAACGTAAACAAAATGGAATATGCATTTTTTGCTATTTGTCGGTTTTCACGATTTCAGCGAAAATTAACCTGAACTGAACTTTGAAAATTATTAAATCTATAACAACTTCTAGTTCGAAACATCAACTGCAGGCATTGTTATGATGTCCTCCTCTATAAAAAATAAGTTTCGTTAAAAATGTATAACTTAAGATTTAGGGGCAAAACACACACATTTGCAAATAATGATGACAAATATATAAACTTTGACCAAAATATATCTTTATATGGTATGTGATAATACAGCAACAATAACTATTCAGTTCTTGTCTCATAAAATACGAATAAAATTCTTATTTTGGTAAATTTATAAAATTATCGGTGACATACTAGCAAACTGTCCTATAATTTGTCAATTTCTTAAAATTTCGATAAAATTCGAACTTTAAATTCAACATTTACGTTTGGCTTAAAATAAAACATACGATCATATTTAAATTTCAAACACAGTTTTAAACAATTACGATATGCATTTAGCGACATTATTTCGTTTAAGGTAAAACTCTACGGCAATAGAAACATATAGGTTTAAAATTGGAAACTAGTGGGTACCAAATTCAAAATGTAATTTAAAGCGAACCGCGTGAACATGTAGATTATTTTTAAATGCATATGTTCTAAATAACAGTTTCACAAAATTAATGTTTGATGATAACCATTTCCGCTGAAAAATTCTCTTAAACAAAAGCGTTACGGTATAAGTTAACAATCACCTATTGAAATAAAGGACTTGCCTAAAAACGTTAACGAGAATTTTGAAGTCGAAAAAAGAGCATAACTTTGCTTAAATGCAATACAGAGTTAATATGGAACATGTGTCTACTAGTGCCCTTGATATTCCAAGCTTTACTGAAGTTTTGTTGATGTACGACTTTCAGTTGTTAAAATAAATGGACTTGTCAAAAAAGAACTTAAACCAGCAATTCAAAGTAATAAAAGTGCCATACTTTTGCTTAAATTCCATACAGAGTTAGCGAACATGTGTATACCAGTGCCCTTGATGGTACTGATGACATATTTCAAGTTTCACTGACCAGTGGTTGCTGAAATAACAGTCTAAATTACCACGTGTCAATACTTATAGGTTATTATATTTGTATTGGGATATATGCACGAGTTCTTCCGCGTAACACTATTGCGCGACTTTAAGAGCGCAATATGTATACGCGGAAGAACGAGTCCCAATACAAATCTAATAACCTTCTTATTGAAAAAAATATTTATTTGAAACAAACATAGTGTCGTTACATAATGGGAATTTTCACAATGAAATCAACTTTGTTTACATCACGTGACATAGTATCTTTGACATTTGTAAACAATGTTGATGTCTTTGTGAAAATTCCCACGATGTATGAAAATTCCCACGATGTAACGACAATATGTTTGTTTCAAATAAATGTTTTTGGTGAAAATTAAATGCTATTACCTATTTTATTATTATTCTAATTTAAAAATACGTATACAATAAAAAGGTTATTAGATTTGTATTGGGATATATCGCGCATAAATATTGCGATCATAAAGTGGCGCAATAATAATACGCGAAAGAACGAGTGCATATATACCAATACACATCTAATAACCTATAATTATTTCACAAAGGTTTACAGATTAAGCAAACAGCAATGGAATCAACATAGCCAAAGTTTGACAATAATGTCATTATTGCTTCAATTTTAAACACAATCTATACACTTGTCAGCAATGAAACAGTGCACTATTATTCAAAACAAGCATAATATTGGCGACATTATGGATTTTGCTAACAATACATAGCACTTAAATAAACGCAGTGAACAGTTCAATACAATTAACCAGTAACTAACGGATCACTTCCTGAACTGAAATGAATTTAAAAATAACTGCTGATATCACTTTTATTTCGGAAAGAAAACATATCAGTTAAAAAGGCCCTACAGTGTTAGACGAAGATGAAGCAGAAGAAGAAGCAGACTAGAAATTTCATTGACCTAAATTATTACACAGTTGTTCATCATAATTATAAACACACATTTACAAATATTACAGTTTAAACGCAATAACAAGATAAGACTATTTCATCAGTTTATACAATTTTGTAGAGAAAAATAGAAATGATATTTTCATGTCACACTTATTAATTTAAAAGTAAAGATTTTATAATTTAATAGAATACCCTACACATCATTTAAGATTAAAACTTAAAATTACTCGACGCCCCTACACAGCAGTGGCATGGATTTATATGTGTACATATGTGTACATATAAATCCATGGCAGTGGTAATCTTATGGAAAATAAAATTCTCGATTTTGAGTAGAAATCATTTTATTTTTTAATGATTGCTTGCGATTATGGAGAAAATTCATTGAATAGATTTAGTTTGATTTGAATTGAATTCCTTTAAATATTGGAAGATAATACTGGAGAATGCATGGTTAACCGACTCAAGTCCAATCAATATAAAATTTATTGGTTGCAATATTGCATTTCATAAATGCAATGCGTCAGTGTGTGGATATTGAGATCATAATTTAACAAACCATTTATCTATTTATTATCAAAAAAATTGTTTAAACCTCTTTAAATATAAATTCGTTCTTTGTATACTGCCCGGGATTGAATACCGGGTAGTGTTTACTATCAAACAATCAAACAACTCATGACCAGTCATGGTGCATAGCAAAGTTTAGTCGCAGTTCTCGGTAATGTTAAGGTCCGAAACTACATAATGTGTTATAGATGAATATAACCGTAATAGTTTTAATTGTTTCGTTTTACTTACAACAAATTATAGGACTTTCAGTTGATTTTTTTTGAATTTAGGAATATACATAAAAACACGATATAATCGATAAATACTTATGTATGTTAATAAAATTATTATCATTATTAAGATATAGTCTATTATCCTGGATTTTGTTTTGATTTTCTGCAGTGTGTTGCATTTTCCGGACAATGTTTTCCGTTTTAAGCATGACATATTTTGTCAAAGATTGATAATGTATCGATATGTTAGTTGTTTTTATGTAATGCATGTACATTCCCAAAATTCAGTCGAGGCAACTGCTTCGTTGTGCCTCAGCGTAGCTAAGGGACCGGTTAACATTTCAACTATTTATTTTTATCGTTCTAATGAGATGATTTTCAGTGCCTTTGATGTTGTGCTAACGTGATAAGTAGCTTATTTATGAAACCGCGCACATTTACATTTTGTCAGTTGTCAACGTATTCAATATGGTAGCGTGTACAAAAATAGAGATTTTTGCAAACAACTATTACTAACAATGTGTACTTCCTTATTAAATTACTAAATGTCACATTTTTTACTAAATGTCACATTTTGAAAGGAAACTCGATCTTCCTTATTTTATGGTAGCATAACAAACTGAATATAATAATCATCAGGGGCAGACAGAACCCGATTACAGTATTTTATCATGTCGATCTGTATACAATCTTATCTCGGCAGTAACTTTCCTATCCCTACTGGTGCACCTCTTTTGATAATGTCAGGGTATTTTTGAACGAAAAAAACTGAAAAAAAGTAAATGTAATGATTTGAAACGATCAACATGATAAATTGAATATCATGTTAGTGCCTGAATCAGCCTGATCATATCCAGGTTAGCACGTTCAAAACGAAAACAAATGAAAGCCTCAGAACAGCCTCGGGTTTCTTTTTTTTCTCAGCCTCACCTGATAAACTGGATATTATCAGGCTCTAACATGATATTCTCTATATCAGTAATATGTTGCGATGCATATTTTATTTCTTTTGACTTTTTTTTCTAAACCGATAAGAAGATAACTATATGGTGTATCGACTTTAGATTATTTTAAAGGATCGGTGTGTTTTACAAACCATGGTATATGATGTTAATCGCTTAATTTCATGTAAAACTAAACAACGTTAGTTTCTGTAAATATGTAAACGTGATACTCAGGAATAAGGAAATACAAAGCAATACGATATCTTGGACCGCTTGCACAGAGTATAGCAAAATTTAAACTTGATACTCATCAATAAGTAAATACACTGGCGCTGCCCAAATAGACACAGTTGTAGTTGTAAGAATAGCTTAACGTTATTATATCAATTTAGGTTAAACATATTTATTTTACAACGTATTGTACAAATAATTCTTTCCTGGAACATTTCCTAGGTGTGAGGTCAATATGACTTTGATCTTCAACAAAAATGCTTCATGTTGGTGGGTATTAGCTTGGTGACCTTCACTTTTACCTTATGACCCAAAACATTAAAGGTTCTTTTTTCAACAAAGGCAATAAATTATGAATGTTTATGAGTGCGAATGTTATGAAATTATTGAGCAAAATATGTTTCATATGATTATGGTGACCTTGACCTTTGATCTACTGACCCCCATAACAATAGCATTAGTTCTCTCTCGTATAAAGTTTCATAAGTGTGGTTATTATGGTTTCGAAGTTACTGTCCAGAATTCCTCTTGTCACCTAGGGCAATGTATTATATAATTTCGTGAGTGTAGGTGTTATGATTTCAAAGTTCATCTGGAATGGGAATTTCCGTATTAGTTCCTGGTGACCTTCACCTATGACCTACTCCAAAAACAAAAGAAATCCTCCTGCCACCTAAGGCAATGGACCTGTGACGTTTCATGAGTATGGGTGTTACGGTTGTCTGGATTGCGCAATTGTTTACGGACGGACAGACAGGCGGTCAACACCCATTACCATTTTCAAACGGGTGTATAAAAAGGAAGCCTGAATTGTCATTATTTGACTAATAACCGTGGTTTTTTAACATCAAAGGCAATGTATCTTTAAGAAGATATGAGTCATCCTCTCCCTAGGGCCAAAGCATTGCAATACATGGTGGTAATGTGGAAGAGATTGGGGGGACTTTGATATTTCCATGAACAGACCGACGGACGGACGGACAAGGTCAATAAGTATTAAGAGTGTAGAGGAATAGTGTATATTATTGTGCGGAATGTGTGTAAGTATATAAGGTCAGCGTGAGGGACAAGGGAAGAAATAAAAAGGAATAAACAAGAACTGTTGATGAAATTTAATGAAACAATAAATGTAAAAAATAACAATTCTGACAAGGGAAATAAATGAATGCAACACTATTAGAAATTTATACTGGCAAGAGCATAGCTGTAAAAGACAAAAGGCATTATGGAATGTAATAACATTTGCAATAGATACGGAATGGATAATAAGTTATTGTGAAGGAAAGTTGGTTAGACAGAAGAAAGGTTATATGGCACCAAACAGGAATGAGTGGAGTTTGTTGGGTTTAGTGCATCAACACAGAAAATGGCGTGGGGCACAAAAACACACAGTCAGAAGTAAAGCAGATTTTTTTTGTGCAGACAAAGATTCGAATATTTATGCACCTTCTACGAGTCAGAACGCCTCTAAATAACTCCCATACACCAAAATAGTGGTCATCTTTCCATTCATTTTTTAAAAATGGGAAACCACTGGTTGTGAGAGCTGACTGTGGTTTTAAAACCGGAGATATGTGAGATTGACGGGAATAATTCAAGACATTGGACCTTCCCTGATAGTTTAAGTACGATAACATATAATATAAACGATAGATATGAAAAATCCAGGTGAAATAACTGGACACCTACCTTCCGACGTAAACATTGTCCGCCATGTTGAAAATAATACACCATATCATAAAAGCTCTACACCGAAACTAGTACCAGACAGTGGGCATGTATTTACGTAAGAGCCATGTTTATGACAAAATGCAACCATTCTGGCAGTGAATAAGTTTAGACAGCATAGGCAATTACCAGTAGCAAGAACAAAACAATGTGGAAATGGGTAAAAAATAGACTAGAAATTATTAAGGACTTGAAACTACAATTTGAAACAAAAGGCCAAAGTTGACCTGAGGGCGCTCTCCTGGAGCAATGGATGTCATGTGTTAAATAATAAAAAGTAATAGTTAACAGTTAAAATATGTGTACTTTTAACAACTCTGTTGCAATGCATACTTGAGTTTTAAAGGGAATGTAGCACTACAGCCAAACATTCTCTTTATTATTAAGAGTTCTGAAGATGTTGAAAAAGGTTTAAAATAATTATCAAAATCCGATGATAAACAAAGAAATATCTTCTTTGTTTATCATCGGATTTTGATAATTCATTTGAAGGTTTTGTGGATATGGAAGCCGCCATTTTGAGAGTTATTACATCATAGTTCTAAATAACCATATATAGAATATTTATAAATATGATAATGTATTGATTTATAGAGAAAAAGTAACAGCAACTATATGAAAACGATGTATATTTGAATGTAATAATGCGTTAAAAGGATCTTGCATTCATTTGCAATGATCGCCTTTGCTTTAAATGTATGACGTCGTCGTAGTTCTCAAGATGGCGGCTCTCATATCCGTTTTAGAACAACACTAAAATGGTTATCTTTTCTGTGTTTATCAACCGTTTTAAAAGAATTAAATCGCCTTTTTTCAGGTGTTTCAGAACTGTAAATAAAAAGGATTGTTTGGCTGTAGCACTACATTCTCTTTAGTACTTACTCGAGATCTTATTTAAACATCCCTTCGATGAAAATAAAACTGAAGTGAGGAAGTTTTCTAAAATTTGCTTTTTCATAATAATCAATGGTAATAATCATTTGAAAAATAAAAGGTTTTATTTATTGATTGAACATGAATCGGGACCGCAATATGTACATTTTCTGCTTCATTTCACATCCATTAGCACATTACGTTTTCTATATATTATGCGATAGTAATTTTTGTGTGGGCTACGAGTTCAACCCCACGAAGCGGTACTACTGTTTTAGTACTGTTATTGAAGTCCTTCAAACTTCTTGTTTTTATTTAGTAGATAATTGTGTAATGTTTGTCAACGTAATTATGTTATGTTTTATAAGCTAAACGTTATGGACAGTGTTCCTGTAAAGCACTTATGCAAAAGATGAGGACTATATTTCAGATTATTATGTTTGAAAACTGTTTTCTTATCGCCATTCTAATTATAATTAATTGGTTCCCGGCTATACTTTGCAGGGTACTGCTATTACGAAATACAATTTCAGATCGAAAGTGGGGTCGTCATTGAAATAAAACTAATAGCCACCGTAGCTTTAACCCATATTTTGACTCGTTGCTACCGATACAACTATTATGTTAATACATCTTACCATTTCTTGCCAACAAAACTGTAATGTACTAGCGTTAGCAAGCGAAATACTTGGTCACGGTTGACTATTAATTTCCGACTCAGGCTAACTATCCGATAAAGGTTTAAGAGGCTGAGTGATCATATTAACTACAAAATATTCAATAACATGTTATAAAATACTTATTGTATTTTTTTTTGTATAAAATCATGCCGAGTAACTTTGTTCACGATACGTACTCTAACAAACATTTGTATTTATCGACATTACCGTATCAAAAAATACTCTTCAGTAAAGATAGAAAAAAACTCCAATGATCAAAACTGATCGTTATTATAACCAAATACAAATAGCACTGCCTGATGGCATCGCAACAAAGCAATAATATATATTGGGCCGCTTTCACAGAATATAAAAAGTTAAAACTCTGAATATCCAGAGATCACGGGTTTGAAACTGGATTACTTTAGGGTGTCCTAAGGCAAGACACTTCACTTAGCCTCGTCCATCGGCTCGGGACGTTAACCGGGGAGACGGAAGGATGTGCTATATATTCGATAATATAAGAGTATCATAATTTCCCGAAATTTAAATGTATCCATGCCTTCTCTTTCAGTTAGCTCTGTATAACCTACACTATGTGTTTTATAAATCGTTAAACAGCAATATAATTGATACTAGTGTATGGCTATTTAACGAAGAACAAGGTTTTAAACATTGTTTACCATTTCTCAAATTAGGTTGTTTAACCTTTAGTTTTTAAATTATTCCATGCCTTAGAAACCAAAAAAAGAAATGGAAGCGTTAAAAAACAATCGTTGAGACTTTCATATTGCATCATTTTGTTACAGCCCAGAATACCTGATCATTTATTTAACGTTATATACTTAAATTATATAGCGATTTTGTGACATATAACAGCTAATTAAGACGAGTTATATACATATCCGTCCGTCTCTCTTGCACATTTTTAACATTATACCATCTCACAAGGCATGTTATTGTTGATGCTATAGCGATTGGGAAACAATGTAAATATAACAAAATGGTTCGTATGTTTTCTACTTTTATGAAAATATAGTGCAATACAATAAAATGCAGGTTGGAAGATGTTGTAGGGGAGATTTTCAAATATTTTAGAAGGTCTAACGTTTCATAAAGAGCCAATATCTAAAGCAGAGAAAGCTTGTTTTGTAGCTTTAGATTTAATAACAGTCACGATGACAGTATAAATAACGCACCTGTTATATCAGGTACCGTGTTTTTGTTATGTTTGATGATATATATCCTGCAACTCTATACAATAATTTGAGATCTTGCAATCCGATAGATGCATTGATTGCAACTAATATCCCCCAAATAGTAGCTGTATTAAGTTACTGCTGGCATCTGCCGTCATTCAATCTTAAAAGCATACGTTTTGTTCTGACCAGGTCGAATTTATTACTGAAAACAACACCACAACTTACGTCAAGATACGATGAGAAAGGTAATGGATATGGATACTTATATATCATCAAAAATGTATCATATGATTACTATCTTTTGCTATAGACCTATTCAGAAAAATGTTTATGTTAATGTCTTTGAAACTCGACGTTAAACGATACATTTAAGGTTACTCGATATAACCAATCCTACGACGAGCGGTATATATTTTTTGGTGGTGGTGGGTTAGTGGGGACTCTTTCATAACATTTAAATATGTGTCCTAATTTTGCTCAAACTATCCCATAAACGATATGTCATGAAAATCTAAATACACCAAAGCATCTTGATATAACGTCCTATTAATCTACGGGACAGCAGGCCCCGTTATATTAAACATCTTACGATAAGTGTCAAGTTTTAAAACTGTTCACATTTTGCACATAAGCATTCGATGTAGACAATTATGTGTGCATTATGTGCAAAAATCTCGAATGTATAAGAAAATGAAATGAAATCGCGTTCATTTGTGAATTGTGAATTTATGAATTGTAAAATACAGTAAAGAATTTAAGAAATTAACTTATGATCAAAATTGTCCTAAGTTGTTTCATAAAACCGGGCCCTGCAATTTTCCTCGACCTTTTTCTGATTTTGACATTTAACGTAATTTATATTCTTAATGTCAGAATTTATAGAAAGTATATAAGGTGAATCAATTATATTTCCATTTACACTTTTACTTTTAACGGGAGAGTTTTCATCTCCATTTCACTTCTTTTAAAGACGCTCTTAAAATGTGATTACGAATTTCCAGGGACTGTAGATAATATATAAACAGGTCCTGGAATTTCTAAGCAATCAAACGCATAACATGATACAATCGTAACAGTACACACTATGCCAAAACACATATTCCAATAGGACAAGTCAGTTATGGATCCAGAATTTGAGTTTATATAGAGACGTGGGGAATAATATATTCATAACTTAACATGTTTAAATGATTTGTATCTCGTTGATACAAATCTTTTCACAACATCGGTGGAAATCAATATTGAAGGTGTTGTGTGTGTGTGTGTGCGTGCGTGCGTGTTTGTGCGTGCGGGGGTGTGTGTACGCGTGTGTGCGTTTTGGGAGAGGTCGGGGATGGGGTGTCAGATATGGCTGGTTTTCAAACATTTCCAAGCTATCATTAGAATTATGAACAAGTAAGGTAAAGATATCAGATGAAAAATAATATTTTAAATAATTCAAGGGCCATGAATATGCTGTTTCTAATCTGACATGCCTAGTTTTCGAAAGTGTCCATCATTTCAATTATGACAAATGTAATTTCATAAAATAAAATATTAAAAAAATGTAAAAAGGGGATGGGAGTGGGAGCGCATGGTATGTCATGGGGTGTAAGTATGTTGTGGTTGGTTTTCAAACTTAACCAAGCTTTTATTGCGATTGACATATGCCATTTTACATATGAATAAGTCAAGTAAATATCGGATAAAACTGTAAACAAAACCAAGTTTAGTACTTTTAAATATTTCAACGGCCAAAACTCTGCTGTTTCAAGTCCGACATTTCTAGTTTTTGAATTTGTGCACACTTTCTTCTACGACAAAGATAACTTCATAAACTAACAAATTTCCAGAAAAAAAACGGGGCGGTTAGGTGCGGGGAGGTTGTGCATTATGTGTCAAAAGGTGTGTGTTAAGATTTTTTTCAAAATAATTGAAGGACCATAACTCTGCTGTTTTTAGTCTGATATGGCTAGTTTTTTCATTTGTCCACCGCTTTCTCCCATGGTGGCGTGGGGGAGACGGGAAAGGGGAGGGGGCGGGGCGGGGGAAGTTTGGCTTGAGGAAGAATGGGTGCGAGTCAGAATATGGATGGTGTTCAAACGTGTCCTAACTTTTAACATCCCTGTTTGACTGTAGTTTGTTAATTGTTTGAGCTATCCTGCCATTAACGTTGCCAGCATTACATGAAATTATTTTATCTTTAAACCTTTTGGATCCATTCTAGTCTCATTTAGTTTTTGCTTTATCTTGCATAAACGTTTAACTATATATCCAACATGCATTGCCGACTACTACTTTGTCGCTCGAAAAAAACTCACATACAACTTATAAGAAAGTATACTCGCATTCATGATCTTCATTCTTTTCTTCTGGTTCATTAAGCATTTATACTATTTGGTAAAACATGTTCATCCGGTGTCTCCATGTATTGCTGTCTTCAATGCGTATATGCCAACTCCCATAAAGAACCTTGCTGTTTGAAAGCTGCTCATCTGTGTATGCCCCAAAATGTCTGCTCTGGTAATTAAAATACATCATATCACTGTGGCGTGACGTTTGCGATATCATTTAGTTAACCACCGAATGACTGGTACATGGCTTACCCGACAACTTACCATTCAACAGGCTCAACTTTGTAATTTATGTAGCAATCTTTAAAATCTCAATAACGATTTTTTTACAAATATTGCAAAGATGCCGAACATTTATTTTTTAAATGTAATATAATTCACATACAACGATTTGTTATTTTTCTATACATTCGTCTCTTTCATCTGTTAAGAATAAACACTTTGCTTTTTCCCAAGAACAACTCTCAGACGAGAGAAATAAATCATGTTGTAATGCATTACACTCATATTAGCGAAACCAAGCGCTTTCCACGCTAACAAGTATTATCAAATTCTTATAAAGGGTGTTTTTTTCTTTGATTCATTGTACTGACAAGGCTGTGACCTTGATTGTTAAACCATCAATGTCTATAAATTATGTAATCACTTAGCCATTATTTGTTTTGTAATCTATTGTATTGGGAAGAGCCCTAACGTATGTTGACGTAACGAATGTTATTAATGGTCCAACCCGTTTGCATAATATATGGCAATAATCAAGTTTAAACCATAAAACGATATAAAGGTATATTGGCGGATTTGGCTGAATGCTTTGCACTTATAATGAGGTCAAGGAGCTGTGTTAAAAGGTATTTATATTGACCAATACCATCCAAAACGTTTTCATCACATTTAAATTGATATATTGTTCGACCATGTGATCGGTGTCTAAAGTGAATACCATTCTAAATGTCTGTATAAACCGCTACTTTATTTTGGATAATCATTAGGAAGTGTTTGTAAAACTGGTACAGATTTTGACAAAAATTCTATGTCATCTGCATATAAAAAATATTGTTATCTTCCCAACATTTAGGGCTTCTTTTTATCAAAACCATGTCTAAATGAGTTAGGCTCACATAACTTTTCATTTCACTATGAAGGGAAACAATTGCATTATACATATTTCTCCGCAGTCTTTGTTGTTTACAAATTTTATTTTATAATTACTAAACTCAATAAATGATAATACAATATTTAAATAATAAGTGTTAGGCCTTATACCTACAAGGCCTTTGACAAGTTCAATACTGAGTAAAACTGACACTTGCTTTAAAGAGTTATTGCCCTTGGTTAATGAAATAATAGGCACATTTTAGCTTGAGTACACACATTATTTTCGTAAACGGATTCCGATCTTCACATTATTTAGTATGAGACTTTATATGAATATGAACTTTGACAAGATGACAATGAGCAAAATTGACACCTACCTTAATGAGTTATTGCCCTTGATTATTGCGAAAATGCAAATGTTAACTTTCGTACACAATACATTAAGTAAATTGGTTTCGATTTTCACACAGTTTGGCGTGTAACTTTATATCAAACGGATTTCAGACAGGTTAGACAATTATCAAACTCTTAATTGTCGAAAAATACGATCGTTTGATTGTTTCCTATTTCCTTTGAAATATCATCAATTACTGTGTAATATTCTAATTGAACAAAGAGGATATCGTCCTTTGACTAAGGAGCGTGCTTGTTTTCACGATAGCATTTGATCTTCCATGATTTTCTGGGTAATATTATTAAGGTCTCGATTTTGTTTGACAATGAAAACAATTGAGGAGTGGTTTACAAAGTTATCGCCCTTGATGTTTGTAAATATTTAAATTTCAGACTGAGTACACATCAATTTCAGTAAACGAGTTCTGATTCTCACTAATATTTAGTTGATGGTTTTTGGACAATTATATCATCACGTATTTTTGTCGAAGCATTTATTTTCATATAAGATAATGTTTTTACACATATGAAATTAGTTAGGTATGACATTACCATTTATAGACAAATTGTTGGAATCTCAAATGAGATTGAGATGTGCACCTCTTGTTGCAGATTTGTTTTTGTTTTGTTATGCTAGATGTTTCATATTTAGTATTTACCAGATTCGCTTAGGCAGATGTAATAGAAACCTTTTATTATACCTCATATACATGATATATTGAACAATTACAACCCTTTCTTTTCTACTATGGTTACTACATATACTTTCACCTCAAGAACTTCACCTCAAAAAAGCTAATATTTCTCATAGTTGCTATATCTTCTTTACTCGATTTATATCTCGCGATTGAAACTGAGAAATATTAAGCAAACTCTATGACAAGAGAGTTCATCTCAATTGTGACACTGTTAGGGGCACGACTAGACAATATTGAAGACAAACATCAAACGTTACCGTCCTTTCAGGATTTACTTAGACGTCATCATAGGTCCACACACAATATTTCCGGCGATCTCACAATCAAGTGGAAAGCAAAGCGGTGAACTGTAAATGGGTCAACCACTAAATATGCAGTGCGTTGCAAAATAATAAGGTGACAACCTCCTTTGATAAGCCTTTTAACACATTCAGTAAAGATTGTATGAAAGTGATCATTACCCAATCGTTACTAGGGTCACCATGTGACTCTGTCAACTTCTTAGAAAATAGTCTGCGATTACGTCATAATTTGTCCAATGACCATAGCTAAAATATCAAAATGGTTATCAGAAGTCAACTCCGCGACCTGACACCACTAATACTATGGGGTGGTGCTGAGTGGTAAACAATCAAACGGAACACCGCTGACTTTGGATTTTTTTGATGAATTTAGGTTAGTATTTTAATTTTAGGTAGGCTGTTTAGAGCTATGAAATTTTAGAAAATGATGGCAAGAACAAACGCTATACTTTAATCGATGGTAAGAACAAACGCTATACTGTAACCCTATGAGAAACGCAATGTTGGAGTTCATTTCGATTGTTTCAACGGCAAACAATGCCAAAGAATAGATTTTATTCTACCGCAGTATAATGCTGAGCAAACATTACTGTTTATTCACTAAAATACATATTGAATCAGAGCAATAATCTAGTCTTTGAAAAGGTTTGTGTAACGCTTATTGTACTGTTTATCAAGAAAATAATAACGACCAAAATATATTAATCCAAGAGTTGTCATAAGCTTTAGCACAATATTATGTTACGTGATCTTCAACGGCAGTAAGACAGGATGGTAAACCTTTGGAGATGTCTGTAGTGGTGCAGACACTAGAAATAGTAATGAAGTGTGCTTTATTAGGCTGTTTTTGTAAATTAGGAATCCAGTACATAGTTGGAAGTTTGTTTTTCTTTTCATCTACTCCAGCTTTAATAGTGCTTCATTGACTTTTATATCCGCACAAACCTTTGGAAGGTTTATTATCATAACCCTGATTTACTTTTACAAGTATTGTCAGAACTCTTCTGCTAAAATGTCTGTAAAACGTGAATTCTGAAGTTACTATATGTACAGACTTTTTAAGATCATTAGTCATTATCACATTCATACAATCTGTGTTAAACTTGTTATCAAACATAACAAAATAGGTTATGACCCTATCATTCTGCAACGCACTGCATGTTTAGTTGTTGACCAATTTACAGTTCGCCACAATGCTTTACAATTAATGCTGCGATATGATCAGACAGATTGTGAACCCTATGATGACTTTTACTCACAGGCACAGGCATTTATTATGATATATAGTATAGAAGGCTAGAGAGAATATAGTTATAGTATATGTATATAGTAAAGGGCCTTTATCTTCTCTTTATCTCTATTCTTCTATACTATATATCGTTATGTATGCATATGCTTCTACATAAAAAGGGCAAGGGATGGCAACGCCTAATTTTTGACTTTAATATTGTATTATCGTCATCATTTTTTTGTTGTCCTGGTTTCTGACAAGAATTTGCTTTGTGGCTTTCAAGGCATTTTATATTCATATGTACATGATCGTTTTGTGTTATATTGCCCACTTATTGCTATTCATACTGCCTAGTTTGTAGGGGGATATAGTTTGGCTGGTCGCATTTTATTGGAATGAAACTAGGGTAAAAGTAGGGTTTGATGCACTCTAGAACCCGGTTTAACCGTAGCGGCCTTTATGTCACTGACCATTCCAAGGAGGTACCCATAATTTCACTGACCATTCCAAGTGGGTTTGTCATTTCGCATACTTTGCTCTTTTCTATCCTTGTGATTGGTGTTTGTTTCAAATACTTGTGTTTGGTTGACTGACTGTGTTCTGTGAATGTTATATTTCCTTCTCGACTTTTATACCATAATTTTTGTTTCTGACTCGAAATAGGATAAGGATCAAATTTAGTGATAATTATAGTTTTAAACTGTAACATGACTCTATTCCACTATTTAATATATTGGGTCTCATGGATCAAGGCTACACAATCCGTAGGAAAGTATTCAAGTTTATGATGTGTTTGAGAAACGTTGACAACCTTCTTAACCAAAAGTTGCCTGTTCAATCAATCATAACCTAGAACTGAAGCTTAAGGTCATAGAAACACCAATGTTGGTTGGACAGTTAATGATCATATGTAACAAAAGTGCAAATTTCAAATAAATCATTTAGATAGTATTCAAGATGTTTTGGAGAAACTCCGTCAGACGTCATACCCAAACATTGACGTCGCTCAATCGCCTTCCAACGAAACTAGTCAATAAACACCCCGTTATTTTTCTGATAAATACAATCATCTTTTACAAAAATAGTGAACCAATTTGGATTTTAAAACTTTGACATGACAGTAATTGCAGTAACTACTTTTCTATTTTCAAGGTAAATTAAAGCTCCATATCTGTATTAAGGAATCTAAAAGCTACCATTATCGAACGGATTCTAAATATCCGCCAGTATGTTAATGTTATTGACTTCACACTAAACGATATGGTTTAAACCCTACACAGTTATAGATAGTTGTTGCAATAATCACATTTTCTAAGTAAATTAAGAGCCATACCTCTATTCCAAAATGGCAAAACAATTTGATATATCATAAACATTATCAACATTTACTGGTATCCTATTTGTATATAAAATGTCCACCCAAAATGTTATTTAATTTTCAACAAAACTTGATTAATCAAAATAAACTCAACACAAAAATATATTTTCGTAGATAATCAGGGACCATAACCCTATTTCGAAAAGGCAAAAAAGACAAAGGTCCACATTGATCGTAAGGAAGTGATGTATGTTTAATATAAGGCTTCACAGCAATTTTAGTTAAAATCCAAAATAAGATAAAGAAGTTATGAAAACCTTGCACCTAAGCTTTACCCAAAATGCGCATTTTTGTTAAGTAACTCAGGAGTCATAACTCTATTCTGAAAAGGAGAAAATCGGCCTTGCTCGTAAGAAAGTGGCATCTTAAAGATATAGCGCTTCACATTAAAGTTGGTTTTAACCTAAAACAATTTACAGAAGTTATAAACAACGTGCATGAACGCTTTAGCCAAAATGTGGATGCCCGTCCTTCCCTCCACCCATTTGCCCGCCATCTTCAATCCTTAAACCGCTTTTAATTTAAAACAAATGTTGAGAAAATTGCATTCTGCATAAACAGAATATAATCAGGCGTGTTTGTGTCTTATTTATGTACAAAACAAAATCAAATCACTAAAATATAAACTTGTACTACATTTTTTTTGAATATCATTATTTTCTTATCACTTACGGGCTTCCGTAGAAAATGCGTTGGTGTTAGTTTCTGCTATTTATATGCAAAATGTCACAAGTATATCTTTCCGGGTAAACCAAAAGTGTTATTTTTTTGCACCATACGAGAAGTTGGGTCCCTGCCTATTATGAAACATGAATTTATAACAACCGCACGTATCTTTATCAGCATACAGCTTTGGGAAACATGAAGTTATAACAACAACACGCAGCTTTATCATCACACAGCTTTAGGAAACATCAAGATACCTTCATTGTGGCTTTCTAGGCTATTTTTTTGTTTGTATTATATTTACACGAGCATATTTGTGTTTTACTTATATTGCCTATTGATGCTGCCTTGTTGGTTAGAGATTAGATCATGGCGGGGATTTCTTTATTTACACTGTCCTGTTTTAATGGGATGACAGTAGGGTAAGTGTGAGGTTTGGTGCACACTAGAACCGGTTTAAACCCCCAGTGGCCTACTTTGCCACTGACCGTTCCAAGGCGGTAGCCCTATTGTCAACCCTTTTGTGTTTGTGATGTCGTTTGCATTTATTATTAATTTCTTGTTTGTCTGTTTGCGTGTTTGTTTCTGTGTTTTGTGGTTGACTCTCCTCCTTGAATGCTACTTTCCCTCTCCGATCTTTTTATATTTATTTATAAAACCACACGCCAGGTTTGTAAGAGAATATAACCTGGCGGGGATATCTTTATTTACACAGCCCCGAGTTTATTGGGATGACAATAGGGTAAGATTGAGGTTCTCTGCACCCTAGAATCTGATTAAATCCACTGACGGTTCGAAGACGGTAGCTCTATTGTCAACACTTTTATGTTTGTGATGTCATATCCTGCCCTTTTATTTATCTTTGTAATTGTTATTTGTTTTCGTGCGTTTTTTTTTGTTTGACTGTGGTTCTTGACTGCTACATTTCCTGTTCAACTTTTATATCTACTTTAATCAGCACACATCTTAAGGAAACTTCAAGTTACGACAACAGCGCACAACTTTAATAGTACACAACTTTAGGAAACATCAATATCCTTATAACAACAACACATAGACTTATCAGCAGATAGCTTTACACATTCAATATGTTTCTTAATACAACAATTTACAGCTTTATCAGTACACATGTTTTAGAAAACACCATGTTCCTTATAACAAAAGCACACATCTTTAAGTAACAGTAAGTGCCCATATATTGCAGGACTACAGCACATAGCTCTTCCCATTGCTTTCAACTTTCTCCCCTCTCTATCTCTCTGTGATCTACACATTACAAGACAAACTCTCCAATATTTGATATAATAAAGTGTCACGATTACATTAACACATAAGATAAATTATCAATAATTGTCTTAACAATAAACAACTCATTATCCCATTATAGTAATGAATTGACTTGTAAACCCAATGTTTAAATCATAATATGTAAGAACAATCAATATTCAGGTAACTTGTTAATACTAAACATACACTTATTCAGTAGTGCTAATACTTACGGGTTCTTTGAGATCATCACGCCCATTCTTTGTGATGCTTATGTAGAGAACCGCTTTAAGCCGGTGCTAGGTACTGAGAGGTGTTGCACGTAATATTACCTCGAGTATGTCATCTTTCGATTGTGTTCTGTTTGTTGCTTCCACGGTATTCCCTTTTCAGTATTTATTATAAACATGTGTTCCTATTTTCTACTGAAAAATAATTTCTGCTAAAAGATTTAAATCAACAAAATGAACTTTATTTGTCTACACGCACATATTAAAGTGACAATCCGAGTAAAATCTCTAAACTATTTACATTCTCTTCTACTGAGGAAGGCAGCTTTTACATTGTCGTGCTTTATTGCTACAATCCTAAATCTGCAACTTTTCAAAATCAATGCCCATCTCATAATCCTACGTTTGTTTTGCTTAAATTTGCTTCTTCTAGTTAAGCAAATGGCACGTGTCTCTATTAGAAACCATTTTCCATGCAAGGATTGTTAAATGTTTGAATTCCCCATATTAATCTTTCTCTCTAGGAAGCAATTCTTTACTAACGCCCATGGGACTTCCCCACATGGAACTTACATTTTTCCTATTCGAGCAGGAAAACACCATCTAATCTTTCCCTCGTTGCGTCTGAACTTGGGGATTGGTTCATTTCTCAGGGATACTTTTAAGGCCCTGAATGCCTTTGCTTGACCTTATGTTGACTTTATCGTATTTGACATCCCCTTTCTGATCAAAGTGGCGTTGAAACACTAGCAAAATTGGGTAAAAATCTAAGATAGAACCCTATCGCAGTTGATTCTTTGTATCAGGACGTGGGCATTCCCGATCGTTTCTACTTTTTGAGGATGTGGTTTCTACATTCCCTCTCCAATGTCCATGGCAATCAAAAGCTGAAAATCATAACATATACTGTGCTGGTCTTTCGGTATGACAGTACTCGTTATCGCTGCGACAAAACTCTAATCGCATCACTGTGTTGTTACCAATTTTAAGTCATAAGTACATGTCATCCAAGAAATTGTCCACGTCCTTGATAGTCTCTAGCAGTTTCCTGAACATCCTGCTAAAAACCAGACCATACTGAATGCGCTTACATTGCCAATACCCTGTCACTGCAGCAAAATGTGTGGTTATTTTGTTGTCTTCGTGTAAATGTTTCTGCCAAAACCTTTAGATAAAACAATCTTTGAAATGTATTTGTTCGACATCAAACACTGATGACTTATTGATCTTTCGAAAGTTGATACAGAACATTGAAGATCCACGGCGTTCCTTCCCAATCACAATTGGACTTCTATAAGGTGACGCTGACGTTTCGATAACAGCCATCTCAAGCGTTGTCTCTACCTCTGTGTCAACAGTTTCACACAGTGAATTATGAGTAGGATATGCTCACTGCGTATATAATCAAAGGAGAGCAGCTTTAATGAATAATTAAACTAGTACTTCCTGGTAAATCCGTTATATAAAAAAACATCATTGAAGTCAGATGACAACTCCGATAACTGCTTATTTCGACCCGTAGTAAGAATATCACCTAAACATATTTATAAAACTGTTTCTCTCTGTTCTAATTTGGTAATTGTATCCAATTGTATGTCCTATCTGTGTTTTCCCCCAGTATTTTCTAATCAGTATCTCCTTTTAAATCATTATTTCCATAGACCACAACAGCAGATGTGTGATATTACACGTAACTGAGGAAGGTACGATATACATGTTCAAATACTCATTTGCAGCGTGTAATCAACAAGGATATGTTCTTCACTGTGAAAGAAGTTTGTTTGCATTTGTAGATTACATTACTAAAGCCTTTTCTCTTGCCTTTAACGGTTGATCTCTAGTTTTTCGATCTTACCTCTTTCATAACTCCTAATGTGAAATTATTAAAACCTTAAAGGCTCAATTAATATAAATAAACATTTGACAGATACTTTGCTTGAATGGTCTTTTACGACATTTTAGCACATGTTAGGCCAAAATATGATGTTTGTACGGTAATGGCAGACCATCCCATTATTACTGGTTAGAACCAGTACTGTATACCTCCCGCCATCCGTAAAATTCGATACTTTCTCAAGACAAGATGTCGTTCTGTATCTAGCAGAAGATTGTATGTCTTCCTTTTATATGAAATGTATCTCTGTGATCCAGTTTTGAGAATTTAAAAATTTGACTTACACCACCTTGCATCCATATACTCTGTATCATACCATTTTTACATATGTTAAACATTATATACAGAGTGCTCTTTTAATTGTTTTACTACACTTGATGGTAAGAAATATAAAAAGATCGGACAGGGAAAGTAGCATTCAAGGAGGACAGTCAACCACAAAACACAGAAACAAACACGCAAACAGACAAACAAGAAGGCAAAAGCAATAATAAATGCAAACGACATCACAAACACAAAAAGGGTTGACAATAGGGCTACCGCCTTGGAACGGTCAGTGGCAAAGTAGGCCACTGGGGGTTTAAACCGGTTCTAGGGTGCACCAAACCTCACACTTACCCTACTGTCATCCCATTAAAACAGGACAGTGTAAATAAAGAAATCCCCGCCATGATCTAATCTCTAACCAACAAGGCAGCATCAATAGGCAATATAAGTAAAACACAAATATGCTCGTGTAAATATAATACAAAAAAACAATAGCCTAGAAAGCCACAATGAAGGTACTCAATGACTTTGCAGAAGCCAGAGCAGTAAGAGAATAAACCATTAAGGGCACGACAAGAAAGATCATGGACAAACATCAAACGCCACCGTCCCAATGGGCTTTAGGTAGGCGTCATCAAAGGGTCCACAGCCTGTCCGGTCATCGTACAATTAAAGAGGAAAGCATATTGGCGAACTGTAAAAGGGTCCACCACCAAGCATGCAGTACGTTGCAAAATGATAGGGTCATAACCTCTTTTGATAAACTTTTTAACAAGTTTAACAAAGATAGTATGAAAGTGATCATGACCTAGAATCTTACGAAGTTTATAAATCACATCACCATAGAAGTCAGGTTGTGATAGTCCTTGTCGCAGAAGAGTCCTTAAATTACTTTTATATTTGGAAAGAAGATCAGGGTTACGATAATAAAATTTTGCAAAGGTTTTACGAAGTTTATGGTAACGGTAACCCTGATTGAGTAACTTTTTAGTTATACAAAGATTACGAATATTAAAGTCCTCAACTCGAGTACAAGCTCTAGAAACTCATCACTACTTTTATTAGTACCACTTCTCGTTTCAGTCGTGATAATCCATCGTCCACCTTTTTCATCATTTATATATTCCAGACAAAAGGACGTACCAGCCTCATTGATTCAACTAGTGTCACAATCCAAGATAACGTTACGTATTTTTTGAAATACGTCTTTTTGTACGGTAAGCACATGCCTTTCTTTGATAATTTTTGCTTTTACGACAGCAACATTCGTCCCATTAACCCTGAGCTTTCAATCCCATATTGCTTATAAGTGTTCTCTGCATTAAATGTCGTTGCTGAACTGGAATGTCTTTTTCAATAAAAATATATATAACACTCACACGATTTCAAATGCCTTTTCGTCGACAGATCAGGTATTCTCTGTGTTAACTCTTTCTTTAACGTCGGCATTTAATGTACTTCTTTACCTAAAGGAAGATATAAAGGTCGAAAATGAAATATGGCATACATGTTCTTATAGGCAGAGTCTGTTCACTGCCCGTTTCCTTTATATTTGCCGTTTGCTATTTTGATTCTACATATTTGAACCTATTAATATACATCCTATCGATTTCATAACCAAGAGAGTCTTTCACCTTATGTATAACTGATTCCTCTATGACAGTTTTATTCTGTTTAGACTAGTTAATCGTTTTTGTAAAACTATTCTCAAATGTTATCTTGTTCTGAGTTGAGTTAAACAATAATGCTTTAACTGTCAACATGTTTGGCTAACTTACATTCGTCAGAGTGTTTATCCAGCTTGCCGGCCATTAGCTTCATAGAAATAAGCATACTTGTCGAAGAATGTTTGCTTTCGGCTGAAAAATCGAGATTTTACTCACATTTCATACTTGTGTTTGTATGCGGTCACATTGTTTGCTTCTTATGTGTGTCCTTTAGTTATTTTGAATAGGTTTTGTTTTCTTTGGAGGACATTTTTATAATGCGAATTCATCATGCACACCTTTTTGCGTTTTAAAATATTTGTGCGCGAATATGTGAGAAGTATGATTATCGTCATTTGTATGATAATAAATCTAAATAAGTTTTTGTTTACGAAGTGACTCGCACTTTCTACAACCAACTTCAATTGTATCCTGGCAGTGTTTATGTATTCGGATTGTTCAGTTGATTATTTGACAGCTTAAGTTAGTGTCAGTACTGCCAGTATCTTGATTGGCTTAAGTGCCCATTTCTCTGTCTGACTTTTCAGCGGTAGTGTTCTTTTTTATTAGGCGTAGCTTTGCTGTACGGAGCGCTCCGTTAGCGATTAAACGAAATAATTAATAATCGAAGGGGAAAAATATATTTTTTGATTCCTTTGATGATATATAAGCGATATCAATAAGTATAATTTGCGGAATACTGTCTGGATTATATTATTTATTTCTTATAATACATTTTTTTCAGACACTAATCGATATTTGACATTCTAGATTAATATATAAAGTAAATACATACTGGAAGGGGATCCCTTGGAAGCAACAAACACAAAAAAGAGAGAAAAGTTGCGGACTCGGTTTTATTGAGTCTGTTTATGAGACAATTGAACTTGCCTTAAGTTTTATTCAGGAATCTGATGATGACCATTTCGTAATCTTTTCTGATTCCCTTTCATCTCTTCAAGCACTGGGTTATATGAAACATGATAATCCAGTTGTGCTTCAACTTTTAGAAAAGTACAATTCTCTTATAGTTGATAATGTTATTATTTTCTGCTGGCTTCCAAGCCATGTAGGAATACGTGGTAATGATAGAGCTGATAGTGTTGCTAAGGCAGCATTAGATTTATATATAACTAATACCAAATTACCTTATACTGATTTTAAAAGTTGTATCAAAACATATATTCGTAACTCTTGGCAAGCCGCTTGGGACTTGTCGGTGAACAATAAACTCCATTCCATTAAACCGTTACTCGAAGAATGGCGTCCTTCTAGTAGACCCATTCGTCGAGAGGAAGTTGTCCTAGCCTGGATCAGGATAAGGCATACACGCTGTACTCATTCATATTTATAACAAGGTGAGCATTTGCCGGAATGTATACCCTGTTTTGAACCGTTAACGGTCAAACATATCTTGTTGGAATGTGTAGACTTTGATCCTATGCGACAAAGATACTACACAGTTAATACTTTGAAAGAGTTATTTGATACTATAGATTTAAGTCTTGTTTTACATTTCCTTAAAGAAATCAGACTTTATAAATCAATATAATATTTTCCTATATATATTAACTTGTTTACAAGCCCGTTGGCGGGCATTTCTTGATTTATATTGCTACCATATCATCCCTTATTTGTAGATAGTTTTATCTTTATACGTTTACATTATTTTTAATTACTACTTCATTCTTTCATGATTCATCGGTTTTTGCGCACAATATGACCTATTTATGTGTCGACGTGCCATAAAACACCATTCATTCATTCATTCATTTAAAACTACAACGAGTGGGTTAGATTATCATAAAGGACGCACACGAGAGGAATCATATAGTCTGAACAGCGATTATGGCTACTAGGCTTCAACATAATTGTATCAAAATACAAATGTATATAAATAGGAATAACAGTCGCGCAGAATATGTAACTTTCACAGAACACAGTCAACTAAAACACGCATTAAAACAAACAACAGTTACAATGTTAATAAGAAGCAAGACAAGAGACATCAAAAACACAAACGAGTTGAAAATAGGGCTACCGCATTGGAACGGTCATTTCCAAAAAGGCCGCTGGGTGTGTGATTAAACTAGGCTCTAGGATGCAGCAAACATCTTTCTTACCCTACTGGGATCCAAATAAAACGGAACCAAGAAATCCCTTAATATTCCCTAACACACAAGGCAGCAGTTATAGGCAATATAAATACTAGACATAGATGATCATATATGTATGAATATATATTAGTATGAAATGAGAAATTAAGCCATAATGCAAGTTTAGTATGAAATGAGAAATTAAGCCATAATGCAAGTACTCAAACAGCAAGAGAACAAACCATTAAATGTACAAAAATGAGATATAGGGTCCTATAGAAACCACAGCGTCCGAACGCAATGGCATCGTAGGTCCGCACTGCACTGCAAACAAGGACTTGGTAATACAATGAAAGAGACAAAAAAACAACAGAAAGGGTGGTGAAGACAGGGTTACCGACTTGGAACGGTCAGTAGGCAAAAAGGCCTACAGGTTAGCTTGAATCGATTTTATATGCGCACAGTCCTCGCTATTATCCTGTCTTCAGCGCCCAAATAGACAAGACAGTGTAAACAAAACTACATCCCATCAAATGGAATTCTCTAACAATAAAGTCCACATCCAGAGAAACTAACTAAAGAAACACATACACAATCATTGAATTGAATTTATTTAGAATTAAAACATTCTGTTTTAAATATAAAAGTAATTTGAAAACTCCCCTGCGAAAAGGAATGTAACAACCTGGTGTCTATGGTGGCGTTAATAACAAAACTTCGTAAGATCTTTGGCGATACTAGGTTTCATTCTAACTTCATCAAACAAACTTGCGTATACATTACACACCCAATATGACTTTACTACACGTAAACATGAGGGAATGTTGACGTTTCCTGTTACATCGAAAGTAAACGGAGCTTATAAATGCGATTGCAATAAATAAATGTATATATAATATAGTTTAAACACTTTGGAATGAATAACTTGAAATATCAGTGACCAGTAGTTACTGTTAATCTTAAATTATTAATAAACTTCTAAAGCATGTTACCAAAACGAGGCATCTTAGTTTAAATTTTATGAATTATATCGAAATCATATATATACATATTGGAAATAAACAACATGCTGAAATAATATTTTCCCGTTTGTTTCTATTTAACAAGTCTTCGTAGTGATTGTACTCTCACACTGCATTGTTACGGCATGCATTATTGACTTGATATTACGACATTATACCAGACTACCTAGGCGACATACAAACATATCCCGTTGCTCTGTGTGTGTGTGCATAATTTATATCGTCATAACGAAATGTAATGCTTTTGTAAAGTTTTAAGTATCCTCAAGGATTTATGTTACCGTTATATTGAGTTTATTTAATCAATGATGTATACTGGAGACCAACGGGAATGATAAGGTTTTAATTTTATGTTGATATTTGAATAGACGCCAAATTAAATAAATTCGTGTCACATGTAATAGTTATTGAACAGAGAAACGAGTCTATTACGCTATATTGTTGTGGGTGGGTACGAGTCGCGTAGCGACTAGTAACGCCCGCAAAAATATTTCGTGATAGACGAGTTTACTGTTCAATAACGTATATCCAATAATTATTCAGCACGTATAAAGCTACTTTATATGCCGCGGGTAAAAACTGCCGATGTGAAATAATAAATCAACCAATCACGAACATTTAACTATTATTTAGCGCGCTCGAGGAAGCTACTTTGTATGCCGCGGGGTAAAATGCGCTGTGAAATGTTGACGCAACCAATCAGCAATTGCCGACACACAAGCGTTGTTCTTACCGCAGGTGTTTAACGTTCTGTGCGTTTTTAACTCGTAGTTCTCCGAATGGACGTATCACATTTCAGTAATCTGGAACCGCAAAATATGGAGGAGCTTGGTGACATCACGTTGTAGCAAATGTGTGAAAGTTTGGAACAGGATTATGAAATGACACAATTTATGCACGGAATGTCATTGTGTAACAGCGAACTTGATAAGGCCATAGAGGCTGAAGCGTTTTCGCCCGTGGCTATTGCTTTTGAAGCACTTTCGCACGTGGTAATGCAGGAATTGGTAGAAAGTGATCAGTTATGGAATCGGTTTGTCGATTCTGTTTCAGACTTTGAGCTAAAGGAACTGGTTGAAAGTCATGAAAACAGAAACACGAAACAAATACGGCCTGGGCTTTTGGTGCTTTTAGTGCTTGTTGAATTTCAGAAAGGAAATTCTAGTTGGATTGTTTCGTAAAGTAAATGTTAATACAGTAACGATACGTTGAAACTGTGAACGTATATTGTAATTGCAGTACGTAAATTAACGATTAATAAATTATGGACAAGGACTGGATAACCTGATTTCTGTTATTTATTTAATTTGAATTAAACGATGCGGACACGATTTTTAGGTCGAAAGTGTAAAATTTCACATGTTTCATTTTGTGATTTGTATATCATTTAACCTGTTTGTTAATTTTATAAAGATCATTTAATAAACATTTAGTCTTTTTCAGTATTGTTGGGAAAGTACAAAATGATGGTTTCACTAGATTCATCGTGCATTATTTTCCGAGTTTGGAAGTTATTGCATGGATATCGACATTATTGCACATACAATAACTTCAAAATATGGAAAATAAATCATAGTGTTAGACTCCTCCCCTTGTAAAGAATTACTCTTTTGGGAATTAAAGTACATCAAACATCAAAGAAAAGGGGGCCCATTTCGTGATACGAATATATTTAGTTTTAAGTATGCAGGAAGATGTTTCAGTACGCATTAGCTATTGAACATACTGTCCCTACTGGCTTTACGTAAGAAAATACATGCCACAATCTATTTCCAAAAACCGAGTTTGTTTTAAATTAATATATTTGATATAATACATGTAATACACGTACCGTATTTCAATCAGCTATTTTTCAGTCATACCAGTTTTGTATGATCATGGGTTTATGGATTTGTGTATTCAACACTGCCCACGTTCAATGATGTTAGATGTATTACACTTCAGGTATTAGGTACAATATATTGTTAATCGTTCATCACAGTACTTATTTTTATTTTAATCAGATACAGGTAAACAACTGGTACTTTTCTTGCGTGCGTCATCAAAAGATAAATATTTTCGGTGTCATTAAACTAGTTGGCACGTGACGATTAGATCATGTTTAGTTATAGTTTGAATTGCAACGCAATAGAGAAATGGTGATATAAACGACACAAATGATTTATACAACGTAAATAATCAGCAACAACATGCGGAATGTACGTAAGAAATTGGAATATTAATATACTATTAGTAGAGCTAAAAACATACGCAACGACCATCCGAATACGCATATTGTTTTGAGCGTACCTGTTTCGCTCTTTTGAATCGCAAACAGGGTAAAGCGTATTGTTCGCATTATCTTGCAAGAGCCTACCCATTTCCAATTTAAAACAATAAATATTGTTTACATCGTTTAGTCACGTAGAATACTATTGCGTTGTAGTGAATATAATCTCTATTGCGAAATATATATAACCAGTGGAATTAAAAGAATGTTTACTCACTAATAAATATATATTTGAAAATAACGTCCTTGCTCTATTTGAAAACGGCTTAGTTTTCGTATCTGTCAACAAGAAAGAGAAAAATCAAAATGTTTATGAAGCATTTAATAGTCTAAACATTTTCTCTATGTATTATTTCAGTAATAACACTGCATATGAAAACAGTAGCTACATAACCACTCAGCTGTTCCCAACATCTTAGTTTTTAAAATAAGCTGGACGCGTGCTCTTTGTTTGGTTGCAAACATCTCTATAACATGTTGCGGAGTAGAATGTCTCTTTAGACATGCATCCATATAATCTCAGATATGCAACATAAAGTATTTCATGCATAGACATGCATCAATATAATCTCAGATAAGCACAATCAAGTATTTCATGCATAGACATTCATCAATATAATCTCAGATAAGCACAATCAAGTATTTCATGCATAGACATTCATCAATATAATCTCAGATAGGCACAATCAAGTATTTCATGTATAGACATTCATCAGTATAATCTCAGATATGCAACATCATGTATTTCATGTATAGACATTCATCAATATAATTTCAAATATGCAACATCATGTATTTCATGTATAGACATGCATCAGTATAATCTCAGATATGCAACATCATGTATTTCATGTATAGACATTCATCATTAAAATCTCAAATATGCAACATCATGTATTTCATGTATAGACATTCATCAGTATAATCTCAGATATGCAACATCATGTATTTCATGTAAAGACATTCATCAATAAAATCTCAGATATGCAACATCATGTATTTCATGTATAGACATGCATCAATATAATCTCAGATATGCAACATCATGTATGTCATGTATAGACATGCATCAGTATAATCTCAGATATGCAACATCGTGTATTTCATGTATAGACATTCATCAATAACATCTCAAATATGCAACATCATGTATTTCATGTATAGACATTCATCAATATAATCTCAGATATGCAACATCATGTATTTCATGTATAGACATGCATCAGTATAATCTCAGATATGCAACATCATGTATTTCATGTATAGACATTCATCAATAAAATCTCAGATATGCAACATCATGTATTTCATGTATAGACATGCATCAATATAATCTCAGATATGCAACATCATGTATTTCATGTATAGACATTCATCAATATAATCTCAAATATGCAACATCATGAATTTCATGTATAGAAATGCATCAATATAGTCTCAAATATGCAACATCATGTATTTCATGTCTAGACATGCATCAGTATAATCTCAGATATCCAACATCATGTATTTCATGTATAGACATTCATCAATAAAATCTCAGATATGCAACATCATGTATTTCATGTATAGACATGCATCAATATAATCTCATATATGCAACATCATGTATTTCATGTATAGACATGCATCAATATAATCTCAGATATGCACAATAATGCATTTCATGTATAGACATGCATCAATATAATCTCAGATATGCAACATCATGTATTTCATGTATAGTAAGGCATCAATATAATCTCAGATATGCAACATCATGTATTTCATGTATAGACATGCATCAATATAATCTCAGATATGCACCATAATGTAGTTCATGTATAGACATGCATCAATATAATCTCAGATATGCAACATCATGTATTTCATGTATAGTAAGGCATCAATATAATCTCAGATATGCACCATAATGCGTTTCATGTATAGACATGCATCAATATAACCTCATATATGCACCATAAAGTATTTCATTTATAGACATGCATCAGTATAATCTCAGATATGCAACATCATGTATTTCATGTATAGACATGCATCAGTATAATCTCAGATATGCAACATCATGTATTTCATGTATAGACATACATCAATATAGTCTCAAATATGCAACATCATGTATTTCATGTCTAGACATGCATCAATATAATCTCAGATATGCAACATCATGTATTTCATGTATAGACATGCATCAGTATAATCTCAGATATGCAACATCATGTATTTCATGTATAGACATTCATCAATAAAATCTCAGATATGCAACATCATGTTTTTCATGTATAGAAATGCATCAATATAATCTCAGATATGCAACATCATGTATTTCATGTATAGACATTCATCAATATAATCTCAAATATGCAACATCATGTATTTCATGTATAGAAATGCATCAATATAGTCTCAAATATGCAACATCATGTATTTCATGTCTAGACATGCATCAGTATAATCTCAGATATGCAACATCACGTATTTCATGTATAGACATTCATCAATAAAATCTCAGATATGCAACATCATGTATTTCATGTATAGACATGCATCAATATAATCTCATATATGCAACATCATGTATTTTATGTATAGACATGCATCAATATAATCTCAGATATGCACCATAATGCATTTCATGTATAGACATGCATCAATATAATCTCAGATAAGCAACATCATGTATTTTATGTATAGACATGCATCAATACAATCTCAGATATGCAACATCATGTTTTTCATGTATAGACATGCATCAATATAATCTCAGATATGCAACATCATGTATTTCATGTATAGACATGCATCAATATAATCTCAGATATGCACCATAATGAATTTCATGTATAGACATGCATCAATATAATCTCAGATATGCAACATCATGTATTTTATGTATAGTAAGGCATCAATATAATCTCAGATATGCAACATCATGTATTTCATGTATAGACATGCATCAATATAATTTCAGATATGCACCATAATGCAGTTCATGTATAGACATGCATCAATATAATCTCAGATATGCAACATCATGTATTTAATGTATAGTAAGGCATCAATATAATCTCAGATATGCACCATAATGCATTTCATGTATAGACATGCATCAATATAACCTCATATATGCACCATAAAGTATTTCATTTATAGACATGCATCAGTATAATCTCAGATATGCAACATCATGTATTTCATGTATAGACATGCATCAATATAATCTCAGATATGCAACATCATGTATTTCATGTATAGACATTCATCAATATAATCTCAGATATGTAACATCATGTATTTCATGTATAGACATGCGTCAATATAATCTCAGATATGCAACATCATGTATTTCATGTATAGACATGCATCAATATAATCTCAAATATGCAACATCATGTATTTCATGTATAGACATGCATCAATATAATCTCAGATATGCAACATCATGTATTTCATGTATATACATGCGTCAATATAATCTCAGATATGCAACATCATGTATTTCATGTATAGACATGCATCAATATAATCTCAAATATGCAACATCATGTATTTCATGTATAGACATGCATCAATATAATCTCAGATATGCAACATCCTGTATTTCATGTATAGACATGCATCAATATAATCTCAAATATGCAACATCATGTATTTCATGTATAGACATGCATCAATATAATCTCAAATTTGCAACATCATGTATTTCATGTATAGACATGCATCAATATAATCTCAAATATGCAACATCCTGTATTTCATGTATAGAAATGCATCAATATAATCTCAGATATGCAACATCATGTATTTCATGTATAGACATGCATCAATATAATCTCAAATATGCAACATCATGTATTTCATGTATAGACGTGCATCAATATAATCTCAAATATGCAACATCATGTATTTCATGTATAGACATGCATCAATATAATCTCAAATATGCAACATCATGTATTTAAATTATAGACATGCATCAATATATTCTCAAATATGGAACATCATGTATTTCATGTATAGACATGCATCAATATAATCTCAGAAATGCAACATCATGTATTTCATGTATAGACATGCATCAATATAATCTCAGATATGCACCATAATGCATTTCATGTATAGACATGCATCAATATAATCTCAGATATGCAACATCATGTATTTCATGTATAGTAAGGCATCAATATAATCTCTGATATGCACCATAATGCATTTCATGTATAGACATGCATCAATATAACCTCATATATGCAACATCATGTATTTCATGTATAGACATGCATCAATATAATCTCAGATATGCACCATAATGCATTTCATGTATTGACATGCATCAATATAATCTCATATATGCACCATAAAGTATTTCATGTATAGACATGCATCAATATAATATCAAGTATACACCATCAAGTATTTCATGTATAGACATTCATCAATAGAATCTCAGATGTGCACCATCATATATTTCATGTATAGAAATGCATCAAAATAATGGCTCTGCTCGTAAACTAACTATCCCTCTTGGTTCGGATGCTAGCTCCACTGACTTTCTAGATGAGTTGGATGTTCTATATTATATTGCATCTTCCAGAGAGGAACTGCTGACATAATGTTTACTAATATTTAGCGGCCAGAAGAAAGTGTAACACGGTTTGCCTGTAGGCTAAAACCTCTGTTACAGACCATAATCAACAAAGGTCTCTTACCCTATCTGCCCAAGAATGATTTACTTCGCCATAAACGTTGGACGGGACTCATCTCTGAAACCCTAACGATGCAGATTCGCCTCACATGTGACTATATTAGGGATGATAACACTCTGCTTAGAGAGATTCGGCACAATAATCTAGAGTCCAGAGACTCTCAGTTAAAATTTATAAACATTGCTTTGACCCCAAGTCACATATATCCCAGTGAGCGAAATTGTTGGTATACGTTTACATTTCTTCAATACCCAATTTAAGGTGGCTCAATTAATGACTTAACCGTATACAGAGTCATGTGACTGCTAGGTATAATCAACTGATTAATCGATACATTACAAGCCTGTATTCAGTAAGTCCAATAACTACGTCTGTCTGTACAATACCATTGTAACTAGTGGTTATCTCCCTTATACGGTAAGCTAATATTCTGAACTGTTTAGTTTCAAATATACCCTTTTCATTCTTGCATGGAATATAATATGTTATGCCGGTAGAAAGGGCCACCCAATCAATCACATTATCAACGAAATGACCTTGTTTTGGACACAAAAAGGCCAAATAATTAATGACTTCCAATATGAGCTACAAATATCCTATGTCCTTTGTTTTGTCTCATTTTTTTATAATTTTGTTTGTTTTTATGGTGTTTTACGTCATTTTT
Organism: Cyrtodaria siliqua; assembly: GCA_037043455.1. NCBI lineage: Eukaryota > Metazoa > Mollusca > Bivalvia > Adapedonta > Hiatellidae > Cyrtodaria > Cyrtodaria siliqua. Next base: position 68,227 of record JAWPHD010007334.1, read on the forward strand.
AACACATGTAAGGCTATATATGACGGTCGAATTTTTTTTGTGGTGGAGGCAGACCACCCACTTTTCCTGAGTAGAACCAGTACTGTTTTGTAACCCTAGCAACCAAAATAATTGGTGGTACAAGCAATCCCTTTCCTCCCAATTAAATTTCCAAAACGTTGAAAAAATAGGGGCGGTTTTGCATTATGTGTCGATGCGAACCAATCAGCTTTAAAATAGCCCCATCTCTCCTGAATTGAATAAAAGAAGAAGTAAGGAACTTCATTATACTATTAATCCTCGTCTTAATAAATCATTAATAGCCTCCGAAACAAATACATGTTCACACAGAGCCGATTTATTATTTGACAAATTATTACTTTCTGGTTCTGAATAAAATGGGATTTTATACCCATTTAAGATAGTGTCTAATATATTCTCATTTGTACAAATACTTTTCCAGAAACCAATATTTTTTTTAATCTATTTTTAACCAAAATGTTTAACCTTTCATCATCGGAATCGTTAACTACATGATTGTTTTCGTATTGCCTAACTGTCTCCCAATCGCCTTTCGACGTATCAGCCATGCGAATTAAATTGTTTCGATTGTTCAGTTTTTCGGCACACTCGTTTAAGAGCTCTTGAACGTACTCGACTTTGTTATTATAAGTCAACGCCCAGCTAGCTTGCTCCAGACTGTCATTGAGTTCAGAGTTAAAGGTGTCGTATTGTGTTACCTTCCCATTTCCATTTGAGCTCTTGTCACTTCTGTAGGGACGTTATGTGACGCGTCCTGCACTTCTTGTCTCAGAAAAGCTGTCTGCTTCTGTTTGCTTCTGTCTCTCCAATTAAATCAAGTATTTTACTGTTCAATATCGATACACTAACACTATCATGAGCATCGTCTTCCAAATAATAACATTTAGGTCTGTTGTCGGCGACACCCTTTGACTGAATGGCTACACATTCCTAAAAACCAGTTGCACGTGCATTACTGCAACGTCACGTATGATTACTTTTACATCAAAGGAAGGTAATATTCGTCTAATTCTTTACCAATCAACCGCCGAAAATTATCTTTACCACTGATTCGTCTGTATTATAAATTAACCAATGTCTGTAAATATATTGTTGAATAATTGGGACGTAATGATCTTATTATTACATTCTCTATAATAGCTTCCTCATTCATATGTTTGTTTATGTGTTTTAATTAACTGAAATGTAAATAGGTTCTCAAAAGTCGATGAAGATGTCCACTATGTTATTTCATAGCACACCTAAAAGGGTCAATACGTTTGCATTTAAAATCAAGCGTCGAAGATGATCAAGACTAAAGGTTAGAAAAATATCTGGCTGGAAAATAACTAAAAGCGTGTGTTCAACAGTTACTAGCTAAGTATACTAGTAATAGAAAACAGGAAATTGTGTTCGATGTTAGAAGCAGCATAGTGGCAGCAGAAGCGACAGCGAAAGTGATGATGAAATATTCAGTTAATATGGGTGATTGCTTCTAAAGCGGCGGATGAAACACGATGAAAACTAATTGACAAAAAAATGATCGTCGACAAAGCACACGATAACTAGTTCAGGTAGCACGAACAATGAACACTTTTCAAGAAAATCAAGAACAGATAAGTGAGTATGTTTGATTCCATAAACATGAATACTGCAGCTCTTAAATCATTGATAGAAAGCAGGATTAGAGTGTGTAACAAAAACAAATTTGACATTGAGTATTTTAGAAGAACCGACCGACCGACCGACCGACCGACCCCCATTCACCTGTTATTATAATCATTGTTAGCCAGTAGAGCGTCCTCTTTGGTCGCTAGTTTCATTACTACGATGCGTGTCTCAAACGGAATAGCTGTGTATTCAGTGTCAGTATTTCATATATTTGTATTGAAAATTTGAGGAAAAAAAATATATGTATTTTCTGTAATGACAATTTTGCTAATGTAACAATTTAATTTATATTTGTTTATTAATGTGAATGTTTTAATATTACCGACCATTTATATTCTGACGAATAATTTTTGTCTGTAATTTATTGCACAGTGGTAAGTGTTGAGCATCATTAAATAAGCATAATGTTGCCATACATAATTCACAGTCACAGTCATATGACTGCCAGATCTTGTAAGACTTTAAATATGTGTTTACAGTTACGCTTGCTACTACATTATGGTATGGACATATATACCGTTTCTGGGATAGGAGTCCAGCTGGGACGATGTATTACAGAAAAATGTGAAGGCAGTTGGAAAGCAGGTTTGGGAACAAGAAGCTTCCAGTTTCTGGAATATGCATGCTGAAAATTGTATTGTTGTGACCAGCGATGGGGTGGGGGTATTCGAATGGGATCACGCGCACCTGTAAATGTGATCACGCGCACCTGCAGATGTCTGGTGCTCGTTCCTATAAGAGACACATCTTGATGAGCCGGGAATCATGGCTGGCGAGCGAAATGACCTGGCGAGACGTCATGTGACTCGCTGCGAGCTAGCTAGAGGGCGATTTGAGCTGCAGCAACGAAACGGAGGGGACCGTGATAGCTACAGAGCACTTATTTACAGAGCCTGACGGAAACCTTTTGGAGCCACCAACATGAACAAGTGAGTATCACCTTAATGGTGTCAGAAGTGAAATGAATACATGCAATAAGTTTGAATAATCGAGAAAGCAGGCTCCGGTCGCATGGTTGCAAAAGTTGCATGGTGCGCTGGTGACCTCGCAGTTCGAATAGCAATCGAAAATAATTGGTGCCTTCAAACCGTCGGCGGGGCTTGTTTCTGTTTGAATAAGGTGTGGTTACTTGTTCTGGTGGTTACGTCCCCGGGATATTAGGGAGCCACGTGCTTCCATTTCGTGGTTCTGGGGACGATGTTGTTGTTGTTGTTGTTTTTTGTGATTGAGTAAAGGCACCCTGCCAATACTCTTTACAGAACAAAAAAATGGGGGTAATGTAATAATTGTTTTTCAATCGGAAAGTGGGCTTCCAACTCTCGGTTATAAAACTGGTGCAGTCGAAGAATGTTATTATATTATTTTTATTATTATGGTTGCATATTGTACTGCATATTTCCATTGCATAGCGCTCGTGAATGCATAGTTTGCTGCATAAGAAAGGGAATTAACAGGGTCATCTTCGCCGTGTTGGTCCTTAGTATTGGATATACTCCGCCGCTTAGTGTGTTGCGTGGTAGTATATTGCGTTTCGTAATTTCGTGGGGCATGTTATGTTTTTGCTGCATATTGCCGAGTGTGTTGCATGGCGGTGTATTTCTCATTGCATATTGCAAATTCGAGAGTGTTTTAGGATCTCGATGTTAAAAAACATCGTGATTTTGTGCAGTGGTTTGCATTGTGTTGTAATAGCGGATTGCATAAAACTTTTTTTATACATGTATAATAAATTAAATGATTTAAAAAAAAAATTGTTTTTGTTTGTTTATTATATACGGTATTTTCTACATCGAAATGGCTACTGGAAATAGAATGCCGTCGTCAATGATTGCGGCAGATAACCCGGGTAGGGGTAATACCCGCGAGGGTCATTGTATCTGAGGGAGGCTTATGGAAACCTCACATTGGATACTCACTCTGCAATCCGTTTCTGGGGTTAGACATAGTGGATATGCTGGATTTCACTCCGAGAGGAAGCCTGCAGATTGAGAAAGAAGGGGGCCTCGATATTGACGAGTACAAGGACTGTGAGGGCGACACCGACGACGCCGGGTAGGCACCATAGTCAGGAATTCCCGTCTAAGGAAGACAAGCCTAGAATAGATGACATCTCAGGAGCAGCAGGGACTCCTAATAGTCAACTGGGCCAGATACAATGCATTTTGAAGACGGTGGGTGACATGGTGGTGGTGAATGTTAAAGTGGATGACGCTTGGCGAACACCGTTACGTACTGACTCATCGGCGATGAGAGTCGAGCAAATTATGGGGCACGTGCAAAATGAGGCAACCAAAACGGCTACTACAGCTACGGGACGTAGTGGAAGACGAGGGGCTAAACATTACCCTCCATCCTAATAATCAAGTGAGGATAGTGAGGAGGATATTACTTCCACTAAAAAAGGCAAGCCATCTACCCACAAGGGTTTGAGTAGGAGCTCACCCACCATCACCAAAAAGTGAGTAAGTGGAAGGGGAAGAGTCGACACCGCACCCTATCATCCTCATCAAATGAGGACAGTGAGAATGAGGCCAAGCCAAGCAAAAAACATACATGTGTTTCTTGCTACCAAGGACAGGAAAAATAGTCCCTCCAACAACAGGAAGGTTAAACCAAAGCGTGTGGGTCAGTCCCCATCCTCTCCATCATCGAGAGAGGGGAGTGAGGATGACGATGGCAAAGAAGGAACAAAGAAACCGGGCTACCGGAAATATAAGCTAAAGTTGTCGGGTTAACGCAAAGACTGGGATCCCATCAAGTCGTTTCCAAAATCGCTGCTATATGATGGGAAGACCCAGTGGTTGGTGTTTAAATAACGTTTTACCAGCTACGCGGACATGAAGGGATGGTCCAATAAACAATGCTTGGAGTGCCTATGTTGGTCGATGACAGAGAAGGCAGCGGAATACTGTGCTATCATCAGGGATACGAGTCCAGCTGGGACGATGTCTTACAGAAAAATGTTAAGAGGTTTGGGAACAAGGAGCTTCCAGTTTCTGCCCGTGCCAGATTCCAACAAGCTACCCAGAACACAAGGGAGTCTCTGGGCGAATAGAATGGCATCCAAAGCCTTCAAGGATCTGCCAGATGACTATTCTACTCGTCAAGCGGTGACCCGGTTCTTGCCAAGGGCTATTGGACCGAGAAGCCTGCCATCATTCGGGTTTGAGCCAGCCTGAAAACATAGAAGCAGCGATAGCCAAGATCCGGCGGTATCAACACATGCACCAAGCTAAGGTAAGGGAGCTCGGCGGAAGATCAAGCGCGGTAGAGAAGGTGGAGGTAGACAACCCGATCCTGGTTGCCACAGTCCAGGAGTCGCAGCCTGATGAGGTTCGAGTCTCAAGCGTGGCGGATGACACACTGGCCAATATCCAGATAAACTTGGACAAGATGTCTCACGAGTTCAAGACTCAGTTGAACACTTTGAGCAATGAAGTTCGGGGACAGAAGAAAGGGCAACAGGGTCAAGGTCAAGGCCAACCCCCACCACAGCGGCCAAGACCCACATGTTTTGGAAGTGGGGAAGTCGGACAGTTTAAGAGGGAGTGCAAGAGTCGAGAGCGGGGTCCGAACCTCTATCCGGAAACCTGGGGGCCAACCGCGAGGGACAAAGACAGGAAAAGGGACAGTGCCATTATAGGCTGAACCGGGAAAGAACGCAATAAGGTGGCAAGTGAGGGAACTTCCTGTCCACTCATGGAACCACCAGCAAGGTCCATGATGGGTGAAAGGGCATCCTGCCCATCCACCCAGGGGCAGACTACTGATCGTAGCGGTGTGCATCCTGCACACCAACGTAGGGAGGACATGAAAAGGGATGCTTCAAGCTGATTTGCACAGTTTCCGGGTACTGATGAAAAGCAAAGCGGAGCCAGGCAGGGTACTTCAACAGCGGTTAGTGCAGTATATAGTGGGGAGAAGACAGCTGACGTTAGCAGTGTGCAACTTGAAGTAAGGTTAGCATATAGCGATGCGTCACCACCGAACCAGAGTATTAGTAGTATTCACGAGACAGCGGAGAACGAGGGAGTGGGAGCAAACCGACATATTGGTAGAACCGCCCCTGTAGTTGCGAAGGGGTAGGAGGGGATCGAACCCAGAGAGGGACAAGGGATTTGCTGGTTGGGAATCTGAGAGCAGAGATTCCAGTGGACCGAAATCAAGTGGCCCGAGTGGGGTTGAAGAGACTATCACGGTATGCCAGCTGGGGTCCACATCCCAATTTAGTATAGAGGTTCAGGTGGGGGACAGGAAGGTCGAAGCAGTGGTTGGCACAGCGGCGGAGGTCACCATTATATCTGACCGGGTATACAAAGCACTGAAAGTATCTCCCAAAATGATTAGAGATGTGAAACTCCTCACAGCAGGTAGAGAGATGTCAATGTACGGGTTCATTATAGGTCCAGTAGATCCAAAGATTGGCGCGAAGTGGTACAAGAAGGATGTATATGCAGCCCCTATCGCGGAAGACATGCTACTGGGCTTCGACGTGTTATATCACCCTGGAGCGACCGTTCTCAATATGGGTGAGGGTACATTGACCTTTGATGGACAAGTCATCGGACTGAATGTTGGGGGACGGCGGGACACGTTATTGATCGTTACGGTAACGGTGGCAAAGCGACAAGTGATACTCCCACCCGACCACCTCCCCAATTCACTAATGAGAAAGAAATGCAGTATAGCCGCAGACATGCCGGACTATGTGGTTGAAGCGACTCAGGGACATGAGGTGTTGATCCCTAGAGTGGTACGGGCCAGCGGGTCACAACCAATAGTCATTGCATATGACAGTTATGCATTGACCGGGGAACAGCGTCGTCGGTATTGTGCAACGCGGAAAGAGCTGCTGACCATGCTAGTTTGACTTTGATGATGAGGTTCAAGGAGCCCCAAGGGCAGTTGTCACGATGGATGGAAGAGTTGTCGCAGTACAACATGATCTTGAAGTACCAGGCTGGCAAAAAAGACGGAAATGCGGATGCACTGTCTAGGATACCGGTTGGACCGGGACACTGCAACGCATTTGTGGCCGGGGTTGAGCCAGAGGAACTGCCATGTGTGGGATGAAAGTACTTCACCAGGGCGGACAAAAACTTGGGAAGTTTTACCCAGGAGGTGGACGAAGTTACATGTATATCGCTGGCAACGCCAAGGCTACAGGAAGTTAGCGAGGAAAACCAGTGGGTTGCAGGTGACTACCTTGGTGGGGATTGTAACTACTGTGCAGGGGCGGAAGGCCAGCGAGGGAGTTTCACCGGGATTGCGGAATTGACCACTCCGCGAGGTCCGCAGGGGTTGCAGGGGTACTTCGGTCAGGCCAAGTATGAAAATGACAACAAGTCATGGGCAGCGCAGGGGGAAGGGTTAGTGACAGGAGAGTCGTCTGGAGTACAGGATGTGGGTACCGGAAGTGGTGATCCAGGTACCAGAAACATCTCGAGTGTGGAGGTCGGGGAACCGTATCAGGCCAAGGGAGAGGACGGAGAGGTTCTGAAAATGCCATGGGATCTCGGAGGGTATGAAGATGAAGACCACGGGGTGTCAGGATGTTATATTGAGTAAAGGTTACATACAGATCCTGAGATACAGGGCCGCACAGGAGCTAACGGTAGGCACCACAGAGCAACCGTCGTGTTGGGGCGTCCATCTACAACACATGCGCGAGGCTCAGGCGACGGACACAGACTTGAGCATCCTTTTGGCATGGGTTTGAGACTCGGAAGAGCCACCAGAGGGGGTTCTCTTTCTGGCAAGCCCAGCGGCCAAAGCATACTGGTTGAACAAGGAATCATTTATGCTGATCGATGGTGTACCCTTCAAACAGAGCAAAATGATCCATGACAAGGACCTGGTGATGCCAAGTGAGTTGATTGAAGCCGCAAGCCCTGGAGTGGAATCATGATTTACCATCCGCAGGTCACCAGGGGATTGCCAGAACCAACGCAAAAGTCATGGAGAAGTTCTAGTGGTATGGCCTGGCTGATGACGTGTCAAAATGCGTCAATAATGCGGTGTTTGTGCCCAACATAAAAAGCTGGATCGGTACTGGAAGTGTGCTCTTACGAAGTACCAGGCCGGGGCTCCTATGGGAAGAGTGCACATTGATTTCATGGGACCCCTTAGGGGCCCTACCGAAAACACCAAGGGCAACAAACACATCCTAATGATGGTTGACCAGTTTACCAAGTGTGTGCAGTGTGTCCCATTGCCTTCACAGACCGTTGAAGTTACTGCACGAGCTGCAGTAGATGGGTTCTTCTCCTGATTTGGTTACCCGTTCCAGCTATTTTCAGACCAGGGTCGAAACTTCGAGTCGAAGTTATTTGCTGCCATGTGTGAAACCCTATATATTCACAAGGCCAGGACAACGCCCTATCGCCCCGCTGCCAACGGACAATTGAAGAGATACAATCGGACGCTGATGGACGATGTACGCTGCTTTATAGTCCAGTCCCAGAACCAGTGGGACCTGCACCTCCAACAGTTGGCGAGTGCATTACGGGCGTCCGTGAATAGAAGCACGGGATATACAGCGAATCGTCGTGAACGGGAACCACAAGCGCCCAACAACCGGGTCGGTCGAGACGAGAGGAGAGACGACGGGGTTTAGTCGGGGAGACGTCATGTCCATCCTCCCCTAGGCGTCCGCGGCGATCACCTCCCAGGCATCCCCGGACGAGAGGAAGGAATGGCAAGGAGACGGTAACGAGGCAAGAGCAACACCGCGTTGGGGCCCGGAGTGGGCGATGGACGTCATGTACATCCTCCCCTAGGCCTCTGCAACGTGGAGGGAATAGGAAAGAGCCACGCTCTCCGTCCGGACAGCGATTGAAACATCACGGGGGTAAGAATGGGGAATGGCATCCTGCCAAACATCGCTTCAAGCCTCCCGGAATGACAACCATGAGCCAGATCATCAACGGCGGACAAGTTCCTGGAGGGACTTCCCCAACCCCCTTGCATCCTGTGGGGTGTGAAGGGGTATGTCAGTGGATTGGCCAGTGACAGTTGGGTCCAGACAAGACCATCCAGTTGGTGCATTGAGAAAACTGAGTGTAGGAGTGCCAATGTCGGGTACAGGAGCCGCCGGCGGATTACCAACTACTGGGACTCGGCAAATGGAGTACCAGTCGATGCCGTTGGAACCAACTGTTTTGGCCACTCATAGGTTCACACACTTCTTAAGAGCGATTCTAAGAAAGACCGGAAGAGACGCCAACTGGCACGGAAGCATGTGCGGCAGGCTTTGGTCAACCAGTGCCCATTTGGATGTGGAGGTCGTATAGTGTACGAGAAAGTCCACGCATTCCAGTGTTCTAGGAGGATAACGCGATGGATGGACCGGCCAGGAGGCTTGAGGTCAGATATGATCGCGGCCCGGCTGCTGGGGAGCGCTGCCACCTTAGACAACCTAGTGAGCTATGTAAAGGGCACTGGATTGTTCCAGGGGGAGGCGTTCCGGCAGGTAACTCCGGCCCAGTCGAAGGTCATGGCGGAAATGTGCCAGGAGCCTTGGGTGGAGGCCCCAGAGGTATTTACCCTCGTCCCATCCAATTCCCCGGCCATTCTGATCCATTGGCGGGTGGTGACCAAGTTGCTGGCAGTCCTCCCACCCCGGGAGCGAAAGCACATTTACGACCTCTAAGGGGAACCGGAAGGAGAGGACAAAGACCGACAGGTGGAAATAAATGATGGAGGAGGTCCCATCAACCCCAGAAGGGTTTGACAGTCATATCCACCTTGACCGGGTGCGGTTGGAGCTGAGACTTCTTCGCGCCAGTTTCCAGGAAGTGGTGGCACTCTCGCCGGCAGCAGAGCATGAAGTCCCATCAACCCCAGAAGGGTTTGACAGTCATATCCACCTTGACCGGGTGCGGTTGGAGCTGAGACTTCTTCGCGCCAGTTTCCAGGAAGTGGTGGCACTCTCGCCGGCAGCAGAGCATGAAGTCCGGTTGGATGGCGCGCTGGCCAACTTTTGCAACCCTGGCCGTTATCCAGCAGCAGAGGAGGTTGAACTTTACCGTGAGCAGTTACCAAGCTGAGCACGACTGGGATCGATCCCAAGAAGGCGTCCAACTCCGACGAGGCTTCCTTTGTGGCTGCCCTGCAGATACCAGGCGTGGTGGGACTCGGGGAGGTGGGTTGGACCGTACCGTCAAGGGGGGACTACAGCTGTCTGTTTTGGACATGGTGCTGAGGCACCTGACATTGGCACATGTCCTTATCCTTCAATGCCGTGGGGAGGAGCGTGGAGATTCGAACGAAGTCTTCAGGATGATCCTTGGAAGTAGAGTGTCGCGAGAACAGAGGGTCCATGTCGATTTTTCGCGGGCAGTGCCGGGATGGTCGAGCAATGGACCAGGGACTTCTCTATTGCCTATTTTGGTTTAACGCGGCTTGTGAGCCAATTTGAGGAGGCCCAACTGGCGGGCTTGCGCGCCGTCCCGGATGATTGTATCATGTTGGAAACAGTTGCTCTTTACTTCGAGTTCCCCGGGTTCCAGAGTTGAACTCCCGCGTTCATCGGGCAGGCCACAGCGGTAGCTGCCACAGCCAGGTGTTGCTCCACTACGACCCTTCAGGAACTCGCCGTCCAGAACACACGCTGACTGTACCTGCCAGAAGGAGCCAACGCGTAAGGAAAGCCCGACCCAACAACATGGGATAAGATGTCAGGCCTGGACGGGTGGGTACTATAGGGCATCCTGCCTATTCTACCCCGTTGGGTGTTGCTGGGTGGCAGTGTACATACCAAACCAAGGTTGGAGAGGAGGTTCGAACCCCTCCCCGTGGCAAGCCTCCTTCATCATAAAGTGGGGAGGAGTGTTGTGACCAGCGAAGGGGTGGGGGTATCCTCACGCGCACTTGTAGATGTGATCACACGCACCTGCAGATGTCTGGTGCTCGTTCCTATGACGGACACATATTGATGTGCCGAGAACACTGGCTGGCGCGCGAGGTGACCCGGCGAGCTAGCTGAAGGGCGATTTGAGCTGCAGAAACGAAAGTGACGGACCGAGATTGCTACAGAGCAGACAACAAACTTATTTACAGATCCTGACGGAAACTTTTGGAGCCACCACCATGAACAAGTGACTATCACCTTAGTATAAAGAGGCATTGTATATTTAACACATGGTTAATTTGTAGCCTAACTTGTTAAAAAGTTTATCAAAAGAGGTTATGATCCTTTCATTTTGCAACGTACTGCATGCTTGGTGGTGGATACTTTTACAGTTCGCCACTATGCTTTCCTCTTTAATTGTACGATGGCCGGACAGGCTGTGGACCCTATGATGACGCCTACCTAAAGCCCATTGGGACGGTGGCGTTTGCTGCTTGTCTATGATCTTTCTTGTCGTGCCCTTAATGGTTTATTCTCTTGTTGCTCTGGCTTCTGCAAGTCACTGAGTACCTTCATTGTGGCTTTCTAGGCCATTTTTTTTTTGTATTATATTTACACGAGCATATTTGTGTTTAACTTATATTGCATATTGATGCTGCCTTGTTGGTTAGAGATTAAATCATGGCGGTGATTTCTTTATTTACACTGTCCTGTTTTAAAGGGATGACAGTAGGGTAAGTGTGAGGTTTGGTGCATCCTAGAACCGGTTTAAACCCCACAGTGGCCTACTTTGCCACTGACCGTTCCAAGGCGGTAGCCCTTTTGTCAACCCTTTTGTGTTTGTGATGTCGATTGCATTTATTATTACTTTTGCCTTCTTGTTTGTCTGTTTGCGTGTTTGTTTCTGTGATTTGTGGTTGACTGTCCTCCTTGAATGCTACTTTCCCTGTCCGATCTTTTTATATTTCTTTGTATAACTCAGATGTTTATACTTATTTCCAATTCTTAAGGTTTTCAAATGAGGTCGATTGTTTCTACTGGGTTGGCATTAGTTTCGTAACAAACATTTACTGAATTGATAATTATAATACCTATTTAAAAGAGACGTTATAAGGAATGGTTCAATCAATAATGCTTTCGATTTTAACGATTTTATGCACACGTTAAATTACAAAGTATGCAAACTAGGTCAATATAAGGAAGTTAAACCAATTTTAGTTAAACGGAGCAAATTTGAGGGAAATGCTCAATTTGGTTGGCTATAAAAATCATGATTTTTGCAGATGTATTGTTTGTCTGCTTAACGTTAGTTTCTGAGAACTGAGTAAAATGCGTAAGAGAGAAGAGTATATTGAGAATTTTTCGAACACATGGTCTCAGTTAGTCTTTGTTGGTTTGTGTTAGAAGCGAAGCTTACATTAATATTTCTGTAGAAACTAGACAGGGTTTCCAGCGAATGTTGATGCTTGTGTTTGAAAACAAATAGGTTGAGACGGTTTGTGCTCGTACAAAATGATATATAGGTTATTCATAAGGTTTGGAGCGAATAATTGTGAACAGATTATTGATGCCAGTTATAGTTATTGTTTGAGATCACAGTTTTGAATCATTAAGTGTATGCCCCCAGATGATTTTGAGCTGCACTCATGATTTCAAAGAAGCATTGGTTCGAAACATATCAATGTTTTATGTTGAACATTTTGTTTACAAATTATACGGCCTGAGGACAATTTATATAAGGTTTTGAGCTGAATAGCACAGACACATAGGAAAATAAGTTTAAATCAGTTTGGAGTTAAACTTTTATCTAGTCAAGACCTTATGGAAGATCCCATTGTCTCCATGGCCGGGATAGTAAAGACGCTGCGTCTAAAACGTTATAGCCTCTCACCACTGATGATTCGAATCCCACTGGGAGCTAGACTTGTCAAATGAGAAATTGTCGATTCTTACGGATGGTGGGCCATATAGAAACCACAGCTCCCAAACGCAACGGCACTACATCCGTACTGTACCACAAGTAAATTAGACTTATAATAAATTTTATGTGCACACAATCTCGCTATTATACTGTCTTCAGAGCCCAAATTAACAAGACAGTAAAAGTACATCCCAAAGAAAACATCTTAAAGTTCAAAAAGGAATATGAGCGCATGGAGATAGAGCTTAAGTTCATAAAGACATAAGCAAACTTGAAGAAAGAAGAACAGGAGTTAGAAGCAAGCTAGAAGAATGAGGAACAATAACGCAATGTAAGTTTGAAGAGGGATGAACAGGAGCAAGTGTCAAACTTGAAGAATGGTAAACAAAAGCGTGAAATATATAGGTTAACATTATGGTTGGGACTCGACTAGTTTTGAGAGACGTTTCAGCTAGACTGAAGTTAGACGACGAAGCTAGTAGTAAAGGCCAACAGTCACAACTGATTTGGAAGAAAATAAGGATGATATGGACGCATATATCGAACGCGTTGCAAGGTTGAAAGGAATTCAAGTGTTCACTAACATGCCTTCAAAACAAGTCAGCGATTACCAGGTTTTAAAAAAGGCTGAACTCAAGATATATCAACTGACAGAAGTTGCTTTTTAGTGTAGTTCAGAGAGAGAGCAAACCGGAGCATGGTGAAACTGTGTATTAGTTCATGGCTCAAATAGATAGATACTGTAGTAGATTGACAGACATATCCAAGATTGGTAACATGTTTGAGAATCGCTAATACTTTAAATTAAGGAAACAGTTTATTCGAATATGTTCATAAGATCTATTACTGTTTTTGAAATATATAATTCCGAAGACAAGAGATGAAGTGATGAGAGTTGCTGAGGAGTATTTCGAACCACACGGACACACTAAAACATAACTGTGAATAACAATGTTGTTTTGAACAGACCAATGCTTCGACCAAACGCAGCACATGTTTTCAAATCACAATCGTTTCAACGCACCTACATGACAAAGAGAATATGTTTTCTCTGCAACAGAGAGGGTCATATAACTAAAGAATGTAAAGATGAAAGTAAGAATTTAATTTAATTGGATTTATAGTCCCACCAACAACTTAAGTCATATGGCGACTTTCCAACTTCCATTGGTGGAGGAAGACCAAGGTGCTGGATAGCTTCCTCACATAAAGATTACTAGGCCTATTAGGGGTCGAACCCACAGAGATGAGTGGCAACTGAGACTCAGAAACTCTAACCACTAGGCCATATGAAAGTAAGAGAAAAGTTAGTGGTGCTGCGAAGATTTATGATGAATCATACAGGCGATAGTACATCAAACTCCAGATAATTGCAGGAGAAAATATATCAACAATAGCCTGGAAAGCCAAGGGAAACCACGGAAAGCTTATGAATGACTTTGTCAATGTATAAAAGCCCAATCAAAGTCTATATTGAAGGCAGTTGAAGCTGGCAAACGGAAAGTCGGTCGCAATAATTACAGGTGGATGCACTATCGACTATTTTACAGGCGACAGAAAATCAGACTTGAAGCAAGGTTATGTTGGAAATAGGACATTCAGGTTTTGAGAAATTTTAAATTAGCAGCAATACAACGAGACTTGGTTCGAGATGAACAAATGTTGGACAAGAGATACTCTTGATAGCTATTGATGGAAGATATAGGGTTGTTAAAGCAGTGGAAAATGAATTTGATACTCCATATTTAAGCGGTGAAGTTGAAGCTATGATGTTGAGCTCGTTAATGTGTTATATATTAGGAAATATTACTGGCATCCTAGATAAGCCAGATCGAACATGGATAAGTATGAACAAGAGATGTTCACCAGTTGAGATTGTGTATCCGGCAGTTATGGCCAGAGCTCAAACTCTCAAAGTTCATAAGTATAATTATGAGGTAGACAGGGGTTCTGTTTAGACTGTTTCAGCTAGGTGGAGGGTCTGATGACAACGAGTTGAAAAAAATTGTAGTACCAACCTCGAATAGAAAACATGTGATGCATTAGTTCATGAATCAATAGTTGGAGGTCACTTCAACTAAGAAGACGTTCAGATCGAATCACATCAAACTTTCTTTGACCTGAATTTACTGATGTTTCTAGAATAGTGTGTAGATCGTGTGATGTATGAAAGAAACTATGCCGAAGGGAAATGTTCAGAATGTACCATTTGGAGAGATGCCGATCATAAACACTCCAGTTAGCCGAGTAGGTGTAGACTTAATCGATTCCCAGTTTCTGAAAAAATCAACTTACAACAAAATAGTTTCTGACCTTGATATAGTAAATAACACTCCTAAGGAATGTGAATGTAAGACATCAATATTTTGCTATGCTCCAGCAGGTCATGTCATCACTGGAAATTGTGATATTGTTGATAAACGTATTCGGCATCTGTTTTCGAAAGGTCCTAAGTATAGACCTTCAACTATCGATTTTAATGCGTGCTCAGATCGCCGAATCCATGGAGGATTGTAGTATAAAATGGTGTCGTAGAGAACATGCGGACCCAAACCCTCTTTCTACTTGGAATAAGTCAATTTTTAAAATTATAGATACACGTAGTAACTTTTATAATACTAACCCCTCTTTACTTACTCCGAGACCTAGGTTTTCCTTTCGTAATTTAAAATCGGGAATTCAAGAATTTCATTATAAATTTGTTTTACTTCCTGCTGATAAAGCATCTAATAATGTGTATAATTAATTTTTGACGCCTACATTACGTCAATGTTTTATCTCTGGCACTCAGTAGCACTAATTCGTATACTCCAGTTCAATCTACTGAGGATAATGTTGTTTCCATACATATCACTCGGTGCACTACTTTCAAGCCAACTATGTACTGGATTCCTAATTTACATAAAAATCCGTATAATGCACGCGTTATTTCGAATTCTAGTGTCTGCACCACCACAAACATCTCCAATCTTTTAACTTCTTGTCTTACTGCCGTTAAAGATAACGTTAAACAATATTGTGCTAAAACTTATGAAAACTTTGTTTTGGTCTATTAAAAATTCAGGAAACTTTCTTGATAAAATGTGCAATAAACTTCATGTCTCATCTATAAGCACTTATGACTTCTCTACACTATATACAACCTTATCACATCACCTTATCAAAGACAAGCGTATTGCTCCAATTCAAAAAACATTCGCTAGAGAAAATACTACATTTTTGGCCTGTAATAATATTAAAGCTTTTTTTACTAACGGTAGTTTAGACAAGTGTACTATGTGGACTTGCCAAGAAGTTTGTGAAGCACACATCTTCCTATTAGATAATATTTTCGTCAGGTATGGAACGACAGTTTATAGACAAATTGTTGGTATCCCTATGGGTACGAACTGTGCACCCTTTGTCGCAGATTTACTTTTTGTATTGCTATGAAGGAGATTTCTTGTTGAGTCTTTCACCAGATACCCAGCAGATGTTATTGAAGCCTTTAATGACACCTCTCGGTATCTGGATAACATATTGAACACTGACAACCCTTTCTTTTCTACTATGGTTAATAATATATACCCTAAAGAACTTCAACTTAACAAAGCTAATATTTTTTTATACTAACGCTTCTGTTCTCGATCTGCACCTCTCCATTGGAAATGGTGAAATAATTAGCAAAATATATGTTCCCCGAGCAACTTCTTATTGGGTCTATGTGTAAACTATTTGTTTTTCTAGAGCTTGTACTTGAGTTGAGGACTTTAATATTCGTAATCTTTGAATAACTAAAAAGCTACTCCATCAGGTTACCGTTACCATAAACTTGGTAAAACAGTCACTCGGTCGGTTTCCAAACGCAAGTTGTTGCTTAGAATTAGACGTTTTTTTCAAAACAGGCGTCAATACGTATAGATTGAGACGGGTTGTACTCAAACACCATTTTTGATATATAGGTAATCATAAAGATTGACTTGATTAATTGTGACTTGAAATTGATTATGTTTTGAAACCATTGTAGTTATTTGAGAATAATTGTTTGGGATCATAGTTTGGAATCATATAATGTATGCTTTGATTTGATTTTAGAGCCGATCTCATGATTTCAAATTGATTGATTTGAAATATAGTGAATTATTATGTTGAACATTTCTTTTAGTTTACACATTTAGTGGGCTTTTTTTATTGTTTTTGTGGTTATTCGATTTCGGTGTATGTGTGTGATGGGAAGAGGAAAAATGAGTATTTTGCAGATTGTTTAAGGGGGATGAGGTAAGAAGGGTTTTCTAAGGGAAATAGGGTAGTATTTTGTAGATTTTCGAGGTTGCAGGGTCTGAAGAAACGCTATTCCAGTTGTTGTTGTTTTTAAATCCGGTGGTTATTCTGTTTCTTTTTTTCTTAGATCGTGGGTAGGAGGTTGGGTGGCTGATGGGGTGGGGGTAGGGTGAGTACGAATATTATCTGGAAGAGCCCATTCCGACCTAACAAAATGTCATGTCTGCCTAATCCTCGGGGAATGCACCCCCCCCCCCCCCCTACACACACACACACACACACACACACACACACACGACCTCACGTAACCGGAAAATATACACCAAGCGTCTCAAACATGAAACTTTGAATAGTATGTCCCCAAGTAGCTAAGTACCCAAGAAAGACACAATCGTCAAAATCGACGTGAAATATAAAAAAATAATGTCTTCAAAGACAGCTACTTGTATGAATAGTATACAACTGTGTACATATCTCAAAACATAGATTAAAAACGAGCGGGGAGGGAGTGTCGCAAGATGACCCTAGTGGTTGGGACTCACTCAGGAAATAATCAATGTCGGTGACTGGATTTACATAAGTTTAATGCAACTTTTAAAATATGTTAAATATATATACAATTATCAAGAAAAACAAGCGAATACACAGATGAAATATGAAAAAGACTGTTCTCATGAACGTATTCGTAGTATTATCACAAATACTGCATATGTATAACAGGAAAGTGTTGTTGAAGTTACAACAATGTTGATGATGATCTAACGCAATGTATTTGATGCGCGAGAGCCTATGAACATGATGTGCGACTCCAATGATCGGTGATTGTCATCACAAGCCTTGTACAAGGGTTGATGATGCGATGAACAGCCTCCAACGAGGTTGTGTATTGAAGTTCCTCCAATGAGGTCTGATGAAGGGCCCACCACGTGTCTCGGTGGTTGTTGCTCCTATGAGAACCTGACCATGTTGTCCAGGTACGGGGACCGTCTCAACCCGCTCATTACGTTATGCGATGAATTGCCTAGAGGGCCTACACACCCAAAAAGCTTAGTTCCACTCCGGGAGGCTTAGGCTGTAATAATACATACTTTTAGATGTCAGTTTATTAACACAACAATCTTATACAATTATCATTACACAAACAAATCATTATCTAGTACATATATGTGAGTCACTCTCTAATTATGATGTCTAGTAATGTATACGTATTCTACAACGCCATGTATACGCATCGGCATATATACAAGTCTATCATCTCACCGTTAACCAATACACTTAATATACAACGTTATCAATTTATTATTGTATTACAATTAATGATCGACTACAATAATTATATCTAATAAAGTTAACTTCGGAATCATATGCTATTTGTATCCAGATAATGTTTGAGAAACATACAAAAGCTGACCGGATGTAGCAACATAACGAAACAAATTGGCACGCCCATTGAATACAAATGTACAATACAATTTCATAAAATAGGAAATAGCTCTGAGGAAAACTCAGCTATAGCCGAAAAGTTTGGGATGAACTTCCTGTAAAACCCCGCCAACCCTAAAAATGACCTTACTTGCTTCTTTGTCTCGGGTCTCGGGTATTGGTGCTTCCAGAATTGCCTTAAGGGGGAATTGACCTATTCGAAAATTTAAGGGTACGTATATGAACTATATATATTTGTAAATTTAAAGATATTTGCGATTTGAATCTGAATTTTGTTTTGCCGTTATTTAAACAAGTTTTTAATCATAACGTCTTAAATATGGCTATGTTTGACGTTTTTCATAAAAGTCCCGTTGTACCCAGTTTTCAACGTTTTTGACATTTTTAGAGTGTTAGGCTGGCCACATGTAATTACTTTTTATATCAAACTATTCGTCGTGATGAGACCTTTCAACTGATATATAAATTATTTCATTTACAATAAGAGGTAAACAAATATTTATATAATTTCCTTTTTCTTTCATCGATTTTTTACCGTGAAATTTTAAGAAAAAACAAAGTTAAAGCATTTTATCTTCTAAACGGCTTCATAAAAAACTGCACAATTTCAATATGTTTTAGGGAATTTAATTTCCTATCCGAATATAAAATAAAATTTGCTAGTCATCGGAATAGTTTTTTCAGTATTCTTGTTTTATTAACCATAATACCCTTACGAAGAAGGCGTCTCTGTCGACGTCGCGTCGTAAATATAATATGTGTACCACTAACGACGCTGACGCAAACATTGGAAACAAACACTGGTACCCTAAATGATAATGATTAATACTTCTCCGTATTTTCTACTTCTTTTTCCGTCCGTTTTTCTTTTTCTTCTTTTCTAGAGTTTATGTGAAAACTCTAAATTTAATTTATTTTCATGCATCATGTCTAATTCGCTCTAATCTCAAATTACCGCAATGGCTATGGTCATGTATTTGGTATATCTCTAGGGTAAAATAATAAGTTCAAGTTCATTTAAAATTGTGTTTAATGTATATACAATTTCCAGGCAGCCGTCAATCATGCTGAATATCATAAGATATAGATAGATAGATAAACTTTATTAATACAAAATACCAAATGACCTATTAGTATACAATAAAAAATACACATCATATTTATAATTTAACCGTCCATGGTTTGCAGTCATCAGTTTTAATAGTATTACTAGTATGTAGTATATTCATTATTGTCCAACTGTAAATACATCTTTGTTATTTTCAAACATGTACATATAATCGTTATAACCTTATATTTTCTAATTATCTTAAGGTAAGGCTGACATCAAAGTAAAAAAGTATATGACTTTTCACATCAGACAGATATGTCATTTGACATTATATGATAAATAAGCAAGTAAGAGGAGGAATTCTCCTGTATTTTATCGTAAGTTGAAAGCTTTTATATGTGTTGTTATCAAACATGTAAACTTTTTTTATCCTACTCTGTATCATAACAGCGCATGTTTTCATGAACTGCTTGTCCATTTTCTCATAATTAGAGTCTACTAGACAGACAATCGTTTGATTATGTATCAAAGCTTTTTTTAATAAAAAGTGTAGTGTCAGTCACACAACAAATAAAGGATAATGTATTAAAGTGTATAACATAGTACTTCACATTTCGTTTACAATACACAGAATGCTTTGCTTATTATGCTTTTCGCTAACTGACACAGAATTAAAACAAGCAAGGTTTTACGCAAGCGTAAAATAGCTGCCGAGAGACAAGAAGTTAACATAATAATATATCAAGTCACGGGTGTTAAAACAATACTGAAAAAAAAATAATATTGTCACGGAGACATAAACACGCTACGACCGTTTTTTCTTACATTCTTCCAGATTTTTACCATCAGTTCTTCCTACCAAGCATTTTAAATCAATGTGGGCGACCTCGCTTCTTTGTGTTCAAAAACCTTGACATGCCTTACATATTGATTACAATTACCTTGTAATACGTCGTGCTAGAAGTCACCATCACCACAGAAATACAAGTGTGTGCTTTAGAGTGTACATTACAACACATATAAACTGTTCACTGTTACCATGTGTAATTATAAGATTGCGTTATCAAAGTGAAAAAT
This sequence comes from Cyrtodaria siliqua, assembly GCA_037043455.1. Classification (NCBI taxonomy): domain Eukaryota; kingdom Metazoa; phylum Mollusca; class Bivalvia; order Adapedonta; family Hiatellidae; genus Cyrtodaria; species Cyrtodaria siliqua. Next base: position 88,501 of record JAWPHD010007334.1, read on the forward strand.
GTAAAGGAATAATATAAACCAATGAAAATTAAAAAAAGGAGGCATCTGAATAAGCAGACGCTGCTTTATCAGAAGCAAAATATACTGAAAGGAAAAAGAAACGCATAATCAAACAATTGCCATAGGAGAAGAACATCATAAGTATTTTACTTTCGTTCTAATCCTTTTTCTGCTATTGTGTACTGATTCCATGTTGTAATAATAATGAGAAATAAAATATGTTTAAACCAAACAATTGCCTATACTACACTATTAGACACACCCTATTCCAGCTATATCTCAACGTGTTTTGTACAAAAAGGTGCTACAACTAATTACAGAAAGGACAACTCTGTCATGTAGTAGACCTTTTAATCAAAGTATACTTTGTTACACGAAATTCATAAATGTTGAAGTTTCGCTTGAAAAAGTTAAGCCATTTCAGTATTGTGTTTAATGTTAAACGATTGTAACGTTTAAATCCTAAGTTTGCTCACCTGCTTGAGCCAAATGTGCCTTTTGTCGATAATGAAACTATAAAGGAGTAACCATTGATGTGTTCGGTGCTGTTTAAACCTTCTTTCCGAAAGGACAGGCCTAATGTCGCCCTGTATCATTTGATTAGCAGTAGCATATTAAACATACAATATATAGCGGAAATACCCTGTATGCGTTTCTTTTTCCTTTCAGTATACATTGCTTTAAAAATCAGGTGATACTGGCGTGCAATAAAACACGTGTTTTACCTTCCGCTCCCTTATTTTTTAATAGTTTTGTCTTTATATATTTACATTAATTTTTAATTAATACTCCATTTCTTCATCTTTCATTAGTTTTTGCGCACAATATGCCCTGTTTATGTGTCGACGTGCCGTAAATCACCATTCATTCATATTATTAGTCATCTTCTCAAAAGGCCAAGGTCTCATCGAACGTTAACTAGACAGTGTCGTTATTTGTATTCATACACGCTGCTGCAGACGAGTTTTCTGGTATCATATATGTAGCACGTGACTGTTACTCAAAAGAACCAGACGACAGTTGTTGCATCGTCCCACGTGGCTGTAATGGCAGCAATTTTATATAGAAAAACTAACGGGATGCCACGAGTTTAAAACATCAAAATTGCCCAGTGTCCCTTTAAGTCATAAATTAAGCAATGTTTAACACAAATTCACATTAGTGTACAACATTAAGAGTTTAGAAACGAGTTATCATCCAATAAAACACTGTACAACACACACAACAATAAACCAGATCAGGCTTTTGTTTAAGAGCTGTTATGCCGTCAATATTTGTTGAATATAGAAAACAATTACCGTCTGTTTCAAATAGACCAGCTGAAACTGGAATTCCATATGCTGACCTGATGTTGCTGTGGTGTCGTTACTCAGATGTTTAAGAGTTATCATCTTTTCATCCGCCTTGAGACAAGTTTTTTTCGATAAATGGACCAATATCTCTTTCCCGTTTATTAATAGTCTTAAAGCTAATTGCTGGTATGCCAAGTGTCGTCATAAATGCAATTATATAATTTAAATGCATACTTAATTATATTCTGCTTTCATATTATGCATGCGTATATAATGTATAAATAATATGTTTATTACTCATATTAGTATTGTATTGTACTGCATGTGTTATACTCTTGTAGACCTTTGAAACAATACATCGGTTGGATAGGCGAAACAGCTAGCTTTTGAAAAATCACGAACAACTCATTACTGTCTGTTTTCACGTACATATATATTAAATCACATATATTTAATATAAGTTATATTTCAGTCAATGAAATTGACGAATTGCTAAAAACCTTCAGCAAAAAACCTTCAGCAATTTATGTTGAGTAACATGTACAGTCCATCTAGACGGTAACTATAAATAATATACGAAGAGGTAATTATCACAAAATAATTGTCACCAACGTATACAATGTACCTTTAATACAAATACCTTCGACGTCGACGTTATTTTCATGACGCCACGTCTTTTTCGAATGGTATTATGGTTAATAAAACAAGAATACTGAAAAAAATATTTCGATGACTAGCAAATTTTATTTTATACTCCGATAGGAAATTAAATTCCCTAAAACATATTGAAATTGTGCAGTTTTTTATGAAGCCGTTTAAAAGATAAAAGGCTTTAACTTTGTTTTTTCTTAAAATTTCACGGTAAAAAATCGGTGAAAGGAAAAGGAAATTATATAAATATTATTTTATCTCTTATTGTAAATGAAATAATTTATATATCAATTGAAAGGTCTCATCACGACGAACATTTTGATATAAAAAGTAATTACATGTGACTAGCCTAGAACTCTAAAAATGTCAAAAACGTTGAAAACTGAGTACAACGGGACTTTTATGAAAGACGTCAAACATAGCCATATTTGAGACGTTATTATTAAAAACATGTTTAACTAACGGCAAAACAAAATTCAGATTCAAATCGCAAATATCTTCAAATTTACAAATATATATAGTTCATATGTGTGCCCTTAAATTTTCGAATAGGTCAATTCCCCCTTAACCTTGTCGGGGTTGGGTTTTAACTTCTGATCTCTCCCGACAACATGATGTTGTTGTCATCTACAAAAGTGTCTGTTTTAAAATATCCTTCAAGACGTCCCTCATCAACCTACAGAAGGTTGTAGGAGCGTTTACGAGACCAAAGGGCATGACTTGAACTTAAAAAGTCCTTGTGAAGTTTCAAAAGAGGTCATCTCTTTAGCTTGGTCTGAAGTGGGACTTGCCAATACCCTTAAAGTCTAACTTCGAGAAATATCCCGCAAGTTTAGAGAAAACTTCCTCGGTATTAGGCATTGGCTCTGCATCAAAGATGGTACGTTTATTGAGATGTCTAAAATCGATGCAGAATCGAATTGACTCATCTTTCTTCTTAATAAGTACGACTGGGGATGAAGGTTCGATGACACCCTATTTCAACATGCCTTTCACCTCCTCGTCAACAATTGATCGGGAGTGAAATGGAATGGGATACCCCTTAATTCTAATTGGTTACCCTGATGTGAGTACAATATAATGTTGCACTCTATCTGTCTGCCCCGGGTTTTCGGACAAGACATCATTGAACTCCGAGAGTCAACTACCTATCTATAGTTGCTGCTCTACACTTTGCATGCCGATATGTCTACATCGGCTGCTGTCTGCTTACCTACACTAGTGGAAAAATACATAGGACTAGTGTCTTCACTACTGCCTTTCTCACTATCCTCAATAACTTTAACATTACCTACAGTTAACACCTGTTGTTGCACATTATCAGTTCTACAAATATACTCTTTCAGCATATTCGTATGAAAGGTCTTCAACTTTCCGTTTATCTCGATACGATAATCCATAGTGTTCACTATCCCTCTGACGTAAAATGGCCCTTTCCTTTGTAATAACAGCTTGTTATTGTTGGTCGGGAGTAACACTGACACATGGTCATCTATCTTAAATCTCCTAGCTCTAGCTTTATAGTCATAGTACCGTTTGTACTTAGTACTTGCCTTAACTAACTGACTTTGAGCTATCTTACAAGTCTTCTCTAGTTTCTCCTTAAGATCTAACATATACTGATATGTAGTCTTAACCTCAACACTATCTACTTCACCTGCCCACATCTCTCTAAGAATCCTCATGGGACCTCTAACTAATCTACCGTACAATAACTCAAACGGAGAAAATCCTAAACTCTCTTGTGGAACCTCTCTACATGCAAACAGCAAAGCATTGGGATACTTGTACCAATCTTTGGATCTCTTTGTACACATACGCCTTAACATTTGCTTTAACTTGCCGTTAAATTGCTCGACTAACCCGTTACACATAGGGTGATACGGTGTTGTCGTGATTTGTCGCAAAGACAATAACCTGCTAACTTCAGCCATAAGTTCTGACGTAAACTGCGACCCACAATCAGTTAGCATTTTCTCTGGAACACGTAACCTACTGAACATATCGACTAATGCCTCACCACCTACTCTCTGAGTTTCAGTTTAGGGCAAAGCTACTGCCTCCAGATACCTAGTTGCATAGTCTACCATGGTTAAAATATACCTATTTTTCTTATCCGACACTGGAAATATTGGTTCGACTATGTCTACGGCTACGTTTAAATGGTGTATCTATCGTTGGAATCTGACTAAATGTACTTTGGTCACTCGACCTTTTGGTACTGTCCTTTGGCATACATCGCAGGACCTACAATACCTCGTTACACCTCCACTAACGCTTGGCTAATACTCTATCTGACGTTTTCTTTACGCCTAAATGACCTCCCATAATCGACTCATGAGCTACATTATGGACTTTCGTTCTATACGGGGTAGGTACCACTAATTGGTGAAACTGTCTACCATTACTATCTTCAAATTCTCTGTACAATAAACTCTTCCTATGTACAAACTTAGAACCCATTACATATCGTAACTACACCATCTTTGGTCATCACTCTACAAGGATCTAATGACTCGTCTTGAGTTTGTTCTTCTATAAACTCCGCTCTAGAAATATCACCTACAGCTGCAGCTGCAGGTACCTTTAATTTAAAATCGGTCATTACCGAAGAACTGAACCATCTAGGTTCCCTATCGTTAAATCGTTCATCGGGTCGTCCATACATAGTGCTTCTGTAGTCCCTTTAAAGAAAGGTGCATCTACATCTATTCTCGCTATTGGCACGTACTCTATCGACTTATTTAACAACATACACAGTGACTGTTTACCGACCAATTGGTCATCCGTAACTCAACTACGCTTAACTACTACACCGGTACAACCTGTATCCCTCATTACAATTACGTCCTTACCACTTACTCTACCATCTGCTGTCGGAAGATTTGCATAAGGAAAGAGAAATGTACTGATCTTCGCCATTACGCCATCCGATTTAACACAACAGCAACAACTCTGGATTTTAGTAACCGGACTATTACTACCTCTGCCTCTACCTCTACCTCTGTTTTGACCACCGTTACCTCTTCCGAAACTCCATGGATTGTTAAAACCTTGGTTCTGACTACCTACATTACTCTCTACTTTACTATTGTCACTCCAGTTGTTTACCACAGCGGATACTTTCACCGCTTTTCTACATTCATGTGAAGCATGATTCCCATTACAGTGACGAGAACTAAAAAAAGATCTTAGGTTGTTCCCAATATTGCTACCTGCACCCATTGAACTACCTCCGCCTCTATGGTTACCACTCTGTACTTTTTACTATGATCGTTCCCTTGCCTATCCCTAAACGTTCTGTCTTTCGACACTGCATTATGAGCTACACCTCTAGCCTCGGCAAACTGATCTGCTTGTGTTGCCAATTCTTCTACACTAGCTAATGTCCTTTCCTTTAGAAATAAGAAGCTCTCCTGTTCTGACTGCCTTGCTAATTCTATCTTCTCTATTGCTAATCTACTTTCTAATTCTAATCTCCCTTTAGCTAATCTACTTTCTTCATCTCGCTTCTCTTTTGCCAATCTTCTTTGTAATTCTATCTTTTCTTTAGCTAATCTACTTTCTTCATTTCTTTCCTGCTTTACTAATTCTCTTTCCTTAAGTCTAAATTCCCTTTCCCTAGTCTGTTCGCCTCTAACAAAGGTTCTAAGCTCATCTCCATCATAACCTAACTCCCTACCCATCTGCGTAAGTTCCTATATGCACGTAATAGACATTGTGCATTATCATAAAACAAGTTACATACACATTTTTACTAGCACTAACTACTAACCGTTATGTACATTCCACAAAACATATACACTACATAAAATATCTATATTTGATATTGGACATAAATCTTGAACAATCATAGAAATGTGTATAGCATGTACATGTATATTTACCTCTCCCTTACTATAATCAAGGGAGGTAAAAACAACAACACCCAATCGTGTAGACAAATGCGACCTCGGGCCAAGGAAAGAACGTACAAAACAACAGTTTGGACTCACCCTACCCTCTTCATTTCGTGACTTGTCTTGCACTCTTTCTTCCAAGTTGTGGCCGTGATCCTCTCTAGTCGCCTTGTTGGGTCAGAGTTTGGTACACATTTCTAAATTGATGAGTAGAGATTTAGTATATCATAATAAAGATCACTTGTTGATTCTTTCCCTCCGTAGTCGCCCAAAAATCCCCACTACTCTGAAAACCAGTTGTCGCACGATGACCTTAGTGGTTGGGACTAACTCACCTCTTTTCTTTATCAGTCCGAAGTGCATAAAGATATATATCTCTATTTGTTTTATCACGTGTACTATACAATCATTGTAATCTTTAAGTATCACAACATCATGAATATGACTGTACGATTTGTACCCTGATTAGACTGATTAATAACTGCTGGCCAAAATTAACGTCTGGACTCTTATTCATTAAAAGTTTTGATCTATGGGGCTTATTTGAGAGATCTGTATAACTGGGACTTACATTTGGAATATTCAAGACTTAACTAAAAGCAACGTTTGATAAAACTGTAAGTTTTTATGTTAACAATTTTAATCAAAAATAATGTATATAGGTTTACAATGGCAATCTGCACCTGGCTTAAACAATTCTCCGTCAATTTGAAAAATAAACCATTTGTATGTATCCCTCGTGTGTTTCTGATTCCTACAGAGTATCGTATTAACCCAGCATGTTTTCCTAAAATGTAAGCATTTTTTTTTTCTTCAGGTAGAATACACGTTCATCTTTTAAAAGTGTAAATTGTAGCGGCTAGAACTTTTCTTCACAGATCACATTTTGTCCACCGCCAAAGACTAATGAATTTGTATTTCCGTCATTCCGTCGTTCCGTTCCCAATTACGTTTCCTACCAATAACTTAATAATCCGATCTTGATTCTAGTTCAAGTTCGATAACCAGTCAGATCGCACCTATAATGCAAAAGTTATGGACCTTGGGTTTTTCAAATTTGACCCGTTTCCAACCAATAACCTTAATGTTTATAATCCGATCTTTATGACGTTTTAAGACAATGTTTATGGGCAAAATATCTAGACCAAGTTCAATAACTAGCCAGATCGCGCCTATTATGTCGAAGTTATGGCCCTTGAAATGTTGAAATTGAAGATTTTTGCGGTTTCCGTCCAATAACTTAAACATTTATAATCAAATCTTGTTGAAACGTTAGAACAATATTTATGGGCATAATGCCAAGATTGATAACTAGCCAGATCATATTTTTTTGCCGGAGTTATAGCCCTTGGATTTTTAAAATTTGAAGAATTTTGCAGTTTCCGCTAAATAACTTTAACATTTTTATACTGATATTGATGAAACTTTGGGACAATTTTAATGGACAATATATATAGGTCAAGTTAGATAACTAGCCATATTGCAAATATAATTCCAGAGCAAAGGCCCTTGGGGTTTTAAAAAAAAACTTTTGTTTCCAATCAATAACTTTAATATAATTATATAATCCGATCTTGATGAAACTTTAGTACAATGTTTATGGCCTTAATATCTTGGACAAGTTCAATAATCAGCCGGATCGCAATGATCATACTGGAGTTATGGCCCTTGAATTTTTTTAAAATTGAAGATTTTTGTGGTTTGCTCTCAATAACTTTAATATGTATAATCTAATCTTGGTGAAACTTGCTGAGCTTATGGGATGTCGAGTTGTCCGTCGTCGTTAACTTTTACCTCGTTAAGACGATAGGGCCTTCATTTTTCTTCCGATCTTTATCAAACATTACCAAATTATTAATATCAATGACAGCTCGGAAAAGTTTAAACTCCAGCCAGATCGGACAAGAAAAATAGAGCTACGGACCTTGATTTAGTTTAAAATGCCTTATTTTGCCTCGGTAAGACGATAGGGCCTTCATTTTTTATCTGAACTTTACCACACTTTTCCAGATTACTAATATTAATGAAAGCTCGGATAAGTTCGAATACCAGCCAAATAGGATTTGTAATACTGGAGTTATGGCCCTTGGTTTAGTTAAAAATGTTGTATTTTGCCTCTTTTGGACGATAGGGCCATCATGTTTCATCCAATCTTACCAAACTTTACCAATTTGTAATAATAATGAAAGCTCGGATATGTTCGAAAACCAGCCAAATTTGAGCAGTAATACCCGAATTATGACCCTTGATTTTCAATTACAATTATATTTCATAACGTCAAATCTGTTTTTTAAAATACGTAGCTGATTTTAACAGTTACTATTTAAATCAGATTAAATGTGTTAATATACGTACCTATATTACTAATACAGTTCAGATATCGATGAGTACCCATCTTACCCCTGTCACAATGGTGTTACATGTTTATATCTTGTCAACTCGTATAACTGCACATGCACGGTGCATGATCAGAGCGAATGTTCACGGATAAAATATACGTTTCCTTAATAAGAACAGATAAGCACCTCGTTTTTTTCGGATATAAAATGGAGCTGGAAGACGACGAGTGTCAGAAAACGGAGGAAAAGTCGACAACAGAACCGTCAGTTCATTCCATTGTTACTACCACGGAACACTAGTATATGCTATATTTAACTTTTTGGCTAAATATAGTAGAAAAAGTATGTCATTTTCGCAAAATAAGCATTTGAAATGGTGCACTTCTGTACGGATTTAGGTATTGACAATAATTAGCAAAAAAAATTACATTATTTATACCATTTTGTATGCCTTTGTACGCGAGGATAGATACATTAGATTCCATGGTTGCGATATAAGTAAACATGAAGTGTTTTTCGTTTGCATAATGATGAAATATCAGTTCATTCAGAAGTATGTAATATTTTCAAAGGCACCTAATTTGCATAAATACGCGGACACAAGAAACACCACTTTTTATCCAATAGGGCACCTAATAAGTAGATGCTTTTGTCATTGCAATAAAAACAATATTAGCTGAAACAGAACATAGTTAAAACTTGTTTATGTATTAACTAAAGTCATTTAAAATGAATTTAAGTTAATATAAGTTAATTAAAGTCATTTATAATATATTTACGTCTAATACATGTATTATCTGATTAAGAATGTTTGTTTTGTTTTGTTTAACGCCCTTTATCAGGTCTGACAATTTTCAGGCTTTGAGCCGGTAATTACCGGCTTTTTTATGCGTTTACAAGCTTACCGTCTTTTTTTTGTTAAAATTGCCGGCTTTTTCAAACAAAAAGTCGTACAGTTTATTAGTGCCCAGTTTTACGAAAATACCAACACGTGTATACCATACGCGACTCGTATGGTGCGGACTGCGTGTGGTCAGCTGATTGCCACTAAGTGGCTTGTGTGTATATTGTGTACGGCAATTAATTAGTCCAAATCGACCGCGGCGTGTTAATTTATTTAATTTGGAGTTAAATATATGCTGAACAGGAAGTTGATGTTTGACTGGTCCTTTTAACGTGTTAAAGCGTAGATATTCTTATATTTTTTGAGAATGTATCGGTCACTTGTAGGAAACGCGACAGTTTTTACACTTGAACAAGAGATAATAAATACATAAAATCGAAAGTAATCATTCTCTATTTATTTATTCTTTTTATTTCCTCTTTACATATATTTATAACAGAGGCGACGGAGCTGTGGCGGCAAGGGCAGCCGGCGGCGCCCCAATATTTCGGCAAGGAACCAATTTTCGGCTTAGTGTAAATTTCAATAGTTTTCTTAAAAATTGCCGTTTACAATATTTTTTTATAACAGCGTTACGTAATTTGTGAAATTATCTTACGTTTGCACAGATATAGCGGCTTTGTGGTCGATTTATACAACGGTGACCTTGAGAAGACCGCCCTAAGAATCAGCTTGAGTCCTTGAGAGTCATTCTAAACGGCACGGTCAAAGACATCAACAACGTTACGATGCGGAGCGTCTCTAGATTAATATGTGACATGAAGCCAGCATCTCGTGCTATGTTTTCCGAGATAGCGACAGTGCTTAAACTCATTCTAGTGATGCCAGCGACGAACGCCACTAATGAACGGTATTTCTCCGCAGGACGTATCTCCGCACACGCATGACACAGGAACGCCTAAACCACCTGATGACTCTTCACGTGCACCAAGATGCAACCGACAACATGAACATGAGAGAGAGCGAGGTTGAGAATGTGTTTGCTACAGCATGTTTGAATCACGCGCAGCTACGTTTGGACAATTTTGAGATTAACTGAATGTGTCACAGACTGTTCAAGAATACAGTACGCGAGAATCGATGTTCGAATTATATTGTTTTTCCATGTATCTTTTTGTGTGTGTTTAACCGTCGTTCTTCATAATGAACATTTAAGCTGTGCATCTTGCGATTTGATTGTTTTAGTACATGTATGACATTGTGTTATGTATTGGGAAATTAGACAGGCGCATGATTTTTCTTTTATGACATTGATACACATAGTAGTACTTGTATGCTATTACTTTGCGATGATGCAAATAGTATTACTATTATATTAATAATACATTATAAATTCTACTTTTGTACTTCATTTTCTCAAAGTTAAAATGTACGACTAAAGTCCTAAGAAAGCGTCATTTACGGGGTAATCTCGAAAAAAAAAAAGATGGGTGGAAAATCCCCGCAATCCCCAACAGCGGAAATGGGGACAACCCCCTCCCGTCCCAAAGATTAACTCCTTCCGGTGCCTCTGTATAATTTTTTCTCTGAGACTCTTACCCAGCCGATGAAGTAATCAGAATAAAAAAGAAACACATCGTATTTTGGTCGAGTACTGAACAAATTAGGTACCCCTATCCAAATGCCTCGATCAAATGCGTAAATTGTAAGATTTTTCAATGTAGCAAGAATTAAGTAAGTAAGTAAGTAATTCCTTTATTTATACAGGGTGACTCAATTGGCAAAGCCAATCTTCCTTGAGGCCCTCTTAATAACATATTTACAAACATAATACAACAAATAAACGTCATTTATAAAATAGTTGTAGGCATACTTATGAACACATATCAAAGCATATGACAATTTGATATTTTTAAAATGAAACTCTGTCTAAAATCAATCAAAATGAAATATAAACCTACTATAATGTATACATAAACATAGACACATTGTATAGTGTATACATCATTACTGCTTTAACCCATGGAATTAACAATATGTAAAAGCAAACTAGACTATGCTAGATTTAGATTCGATATTCTCTTTTTACTCATTTCAAGCATTATCTTGGAAAATATATTCAATGATGTAGAGTTTTTAATTTCTAGGGAATACTATTCCATACTAAAGTTCCAGAATATGATAAGCTCCATTTGAAGAGTTCGTTGGCTTAGGTATTATGATTTTGATCTCAGTTGCATTGAAGTAGTTTGCTCATTTACTCTCATATGAAATAAGTCGCTTAGATATCGCGGGGACATTTTATTTGCTATTTTATACATGCTTTTAGCTTTTTGAAGAAAAACAATTTCTTCGAATGATAGCATATTTAGAGAAATACGTGCAGTTTCAAGATTAATCAATTCACGACCTTGTATAATTGTGCATGCTCTTCTTTGTAATTTTGTAATTCTATATACATTGGTATTAGAAGAGTTTCCCCAAATAACAAAGCAATAATTAAAATGAGGTTGTATATATGCATTGTAGAATAATAAACTATGTGTGTGATATATACGTATTCTGGATAACAGCCACAGACATGACTATATATTTTTGAAAATATACTGAAAATGGTTATTCCATTGCATATTTCCATCAATATTTACACCTAATATTTTGTCGCCTGTTGTCATTTTTAACTCTATATTTTCATAATTAAGCACCAATGAAGCATCATTCATATGTGCACGTTTCTGACTAGTTGTTATAAGCATGACTTTGTTTGTTTTGTCGTATTTAATAGCATACCATTATCTTTACACCATCTTTGAAGGTGGTCTAATGAATATTGTAGATTGTTTTCTAGAGTGATCTTATCTAATTGTACATCATAAATTGTAGTGTCATCATCATACAAATCTGTACTAATAGAAGTTTTACAAAGAATTATAGGAAGATCGTTTATAAATAATAGAAATAATAATGGCCCAAGTATACTCCCTTGTGGAACGCCACATGTTATAGGTTTATGGTCTGTGATAGTACCATTCATCGTAACAACTTGACTGCGGTTCGAAAGGTATGGCTGAAACCATGATATTATTAGATTGCTGCATCTGTAAAGCTTCAGTTTTTAAGCAGTATATCATGATTCACCAAATCTAATGCTTTCCGAAAATCTACCATAACACATCTTATAAATTGTCCTTCATTTATTGCTTTCAACCATTTATCAATTAAAAGTATTAAAGCTTTTTCGGTCGAGTGGCCTGATCTAAAACCACTTTGAGATTGATATAATAATTTATAGTAATTCAGAAATGATGTCAACTTGATACTCACGTACTTTTCAATTAGCTTTGATAATGTGGGTAATATAGAAATTGGACGATAATTGTTAACTTCATCTTTACAACCACTCTTAAAGAGTGGACTTACCTTTTCTTGCTTCAAAGATGTTGGACATGTACCACTGAATAAACTTTTATGTATTATATAAGTGATACTTACGGATATAATATTAGCTGATAATTTAAGTAAACGAGGACCAATACAATCCAGCCCCGTTGCTTTTGATATATCAAGCGAAGATAAAAACATTCTCACAAAACTTTCCTCAATATCAGGAATGATAAATTCAATAACACTTGGCACTTTAGAATCGATGTATGTTTTGAGATCATCAAAAGTTGAAACTTTAATATGTTCCTGCACTTTTGACGCAACATTTACAAAATAATCATTAAAAGTGTTTGCCGTGCCAACATCATCAGATATTCATTGATTGTTTTTGTTAACACCTAAAATGGTTTCTACATTTCCCTCTTTATTTGATGCCCCATATTCTTTGAATATTTTCCATACAGTTCGAGGATCATTCTTCCCTTCTTTAATTTTCGATTTATATGTTTCTTTTTTGGCAGTTTGTATCATTGCGGTGACTGTATTTCTGAGAATTTAATATCGGTCTGGTTGGGTGTTGGTTTGGATCCACAGCTGTTTCACTGTTTTGCAGCTCCACTATCTTTGGTTGTGATTCAATGAGCCTGATAACCTCGCGTGTAATATATCTAATTCGGTCTTCCAGCTGGCGTATATGGCTGATTAGTTGATTAATATGCTTCTCAACAGGCAGGCGCGTATCCAGGCATACGCACGTACGCCAATGCGTACAATTCGTCCGCAAAAGTGAAAAAATAAAAGTTCCAAAAGTTCCAAATATGCAATAAAAACTGAAGGCTGAGGGGGGAAGGGGCTAGTGTCAAACAAAATGCCATATTAACGTTTAAATATAGCTTGAGAATGCATCATTTGCCTCCTAATTTTCAAAATTTTCTTTCCCAAACCCCCACCGGCGGGAGGGGGAAACCCCCTCCCACACCTACCCCCACTCGCAGCGTCGCTGCTCGCTTCGCAGCTACGCTTCTCATATCTGGCGTACATTTCAAAGTGCTTCAGGTACGCCCCTGACAGGTGTGTCCGTTTCACTCGTAATCTTAGTTGCCATAGGGATACTTGTGTTCGCAGGTCTTGTCATGCTTACCCATCATAATCGTCATGGTCTTGGTTTGAACTTACATTTCCCCATTACTGACGTTTCCCGTTTCCGACTTCTCAAATTTGAGTATTAAATAGTTAAAATTTAAAACTTTTCCATTACATATGGCCATTGCCTGAGGCACTTACAGTCGACCTGTGTATGTCTAACGCTATATTACATTTAAGGCAATTAACATGAGTAGAAAACGCAAGGTTGTCGTCAGTTGCCAAGCCAAAATCTGCATTCATTTTCAGAACAAAACTTTTAAATATTGAGCGTGAATGAAAAATAACCAATGTCTTACTTACATTTTGCGACACTTTGTATATGATACCATCGTACAGATCATTGCTGTCCGCGGAACTTGCTGTCTGATCGCACAAATTCAAATTATGTGTAGTTGTATAATCTAACAAATTATAATCTATTTCTTGTCCCGCCTCCAGAATGACCACACTTTTCATTGTCATGAACGATAAGACACTTGTTTTACTAATATCTTGTTAATTAATCATCACCAATTTTTTTCCACATTAACACAGTATATTATTCCACAGCGTTTTTAATAATTTCCATTAATTTTTGACGTTAAACAACCATTTCGAATTAAAATAATGTTGTTTTTTTACGGAGCGTTAAAATTTAAAACTTGTTATTCCGGACGTGTAATACCCTGTAAATGACTTACAGGGTAATCTCGAAAAAAAATTGTATATACGTTTCTATTACACGGAACATTAAATACAATAACGTTGATTAAATGAACTCAAAATGATATCTAAAAACGTCTATAAACTAATGAAAAAATCATTTCAAATTATCAATACTCGCCTTTGCCCAAGCAGAATCGCACAAAAAATCTAATTTGTGTCGATTTCACAAACATTACACAGAGACATTGTTGTTCATAAGGCGAACATAATATCTTCATTATGTTCCGTGAAACCTTTAAAATTAGAAAAGAAAGCATAATTAGGAAATAATCCGACAATAAAGAAGGTCACTAGAAAAACGAGTTACCTTGGTTATCCTAAAACAACAGTGAATATTAGGTGCCCATTCGTAGCGAGCCGAATAGACCTTTATCTGTGCAAATTCGTTCTGATCACGCACCGTGACATGCAGAGACGGTTACGAAAGCAACGATTGTGAAACAGGTTTATTTTGAAATCAACTTTTTATTTAAGAAATAAAATATTTCCAGCGGGTTTATATTGTCCCACATCCAATATCTTGTGGGCGGGACTTGAAGTTCATCGATACCAAGGGCCTAAATAATGGTATGGTTTTAAACACAGAAAAAACTAAAGTGCGCCCCAAACAAAAAAAAAAGCCTAACAAACCGTGTTAATGGATCGCTTCAAGATCATGATTTTAAAGCGATTTAGAAGCGGTCCAATTTCACATGCAAATGAGCTAATGGATCGCTGTTTAATATTCCTGACAAAATCTGTTAAAAACACGAACAGCATCAAAATCGCACTTGGATCGCTTTATGATCACGATCCATTAGTGGTTTTGAATGGATCGCACTCCTTATACGACTTTTAATGGATCGTGTATGGATCATGATCCAAAAGCGATCCAGTGTTTTACAAAATGGATGTCTTCGTATTACGGAACACTATAAAACCACTAGTGGATCACGATCTAATACACATTAGAATGGATCGCTCTAGAATCGCACAGCTAATTATTGGAGTATCAGTCCAATAATTTTCAGAATGGATCGCTTTAGAATCGCTATTAGTATTATGCAACACTAGTAGTTACACATTCTAATGGATCGCATTAGGATCGCTATTATGTAAAACTATGTACATTCTAATGGATCGCATTAGGATTGCTATTATGTAACACTATATGCATTCTAATGGATCGCATTAGGATCGCTATTATGTAAAACTATGTACATTCTAATGGATCGCATTAGGATCGCTATTATGTAACACTATATACATTCTAATGGATCGCATTAGGATCACAACTTTTTGAATCGCTTTATGATCGTGATCCATTAACAGACCGCTGTTCTAATGGATGCTCCCGAACATAAGAGTGATCTTGACCTTTATGCAAAAAGAGCCCTTTACCCGCCCAGAATTATGACCCTTAAAATAAATGCTGGAAGTTGTTCATAACATGTCATGTTGTTGAAAGTTGAAACTCAAGTTTAACTAGTGTTCACAATTGAATATGGCATTTTTCAATAATTCAAGTGGCCATAACTCTGGTGTTTCTGGTCCGATATAGCTGGTTGTCGAACTTTCATTAATATCAACAATCTGACAAAATTTGGTAAAGATCAAATACAAAATGAAAGTGCTAGTGTTCACAAGGCAAAATGTCATTTTTCAGCAAAACAAGGGCCATAACTCTGGTGTTACTAATCCAATCTGGCTCCGCTGTTTTTGAACTTGTTCGAGCTTTCATTGATATTTTAAAGACCCTGGCAAAGTTTGGTAAAAATCAGACTAATAATGAAGGTCCTATCATGTTCACAAGGCAAAAGTTAAAAGACGACAGAGGATTGACGGACAACTCACCATCCCATAATCTCTGCTGGCTTTTGGTCAGCAGACAAACTTTTTTTTTTAATCAAATTCCTTTCAATAGTTCAAAAGACTGATGGGATAATCATATCTGGTTCAGAGTTATACAGCAGACACGAATTGCAGAATATATTTATGTTCTTTATTTGTTCCATCAATAAAGTTATGTGTTGAATACAAGCTATTGTCCGTGTTGGATACAAGCTACTGTCCGTGTTGGATACAAGCTAAGCTATTGTCCGTGTTGGATACAAGTTATTGTCCGTGTTGGATACAAGCTATTGTCAGTATTGAATTCAAACTTCGACCAAAATGTTTCAAATGTCACGAGATAACAAACCCTGATTATTTGCAGAAACAAGCTACAAGTTATCCCAGAAACATATATTTTCTGATC
Source organism: Cyrtodaria siliqua (assembly GCA_037043455.1). NCBI lineage: Eukaryota > Metazoa > Mollusca > Bivalvia > Adapedonta > Hiatellidae > Cyrtodaria > Cyrtodaria siliqua. The sequence continues at coordinate 104,997 of JAWPHD010007334.1, forward strand.
AATTTCCTAAATCCACCATCAATTAAAAGTGGCATGTGTCATAAATAGTTCTACAGTTCATTTTTAAGGTTATTATGACAATGTTCCTTGGTGATGATCTTAGATTCTAGGCATCCAGCATGTTATTGAGACCGTATCACTTTGGAAAACCATGCCTTTGAAGCAGATCTGAAATAAAAATGATTATACTAAATTAACTTTGATTTTTTTGAAGTATTATGTATAAAATTTATATCAGATGACCATAAAACAATTAGAAGACAGAATACTACCACCGTCATCATTCGTCTTATCGAAATAAAATGATGTCGTCATTTGAATTGACTAAATGAATGTACACTGTACTATCGTGTTTTTTTTACAGCTTTTGTTTATCGATAAGCCATTGATGCCCCCACTTAAAACAGTGTAAAATGTAAAGTTTGATGAAAAAGTGGGCATAACTCTTTTAATACTTGGTCGATTTTGACGCTGAAATGATATGTAAATCTTGACATCATAGGTAAGCCTCATGTAAAGTTTCGAAGGAGTCGGTTGAAAAGTGTGAGAGGAGATAGACACATAAGCTATTTTCACGTAAAGTTTGATGAAAAAGGGGCCTCAACTCCGGTAATGCTGAGTTGATTTTGAAATCGAAACGGTATGCACATCTTGACATCATAGGTAAGCTTCCTGTAAAGTTTCGAAGGAATCGGTTGAAGAGTGTGGGAGGAGACACAAGATATTTTCACGTAAAATTTGATGAAAAAGGGGACTTAACTCCGGTAATACTGGGTCAATTTTACGCCGAAACGATATGCACATTTTGACATCATAGGTAACATGGGTAAGCAACATGTAAATCGGTTGAAAAGTTTGGGAGGAGATAGAGAAAGTCAGGACGGACTGACCTGGCTAACGTACAATGTATATGTATCAATTCAATATTAAACAGACACACATGTGAGAATCTATCACAATGACATAGCTACAAAAAGCTATATAAAAATTAAATATATATATCGGTCAATGGTTAAAACTATTCATCCAAGCGAATGACTATTGACCCGAAGCATGAACTAATGACCGTGACGCAACCTTCGAGGTCAATAAGTTACTGCTCATGGTCAACAGTCATTCCCGAGGATGAATATTTTTAACCGTTGACAGAAACAGAAGTAGATAGTTGTTTTACTATACTGAACCATAAAGAAAAAGTAAGAAAATGTGTCGAGTAGTTTATTTTTAATATGGAATTGAAACAATGTTTTCTTTAACAACAATGAACATGAATTTAAACAAAATAAAATATAGTTCCTAATTCTTCCTCAGACAACGTTGCGCATCCTCCATTGTTAATTTTTATTCTGTCATTGATCGCTTATGGCAATTAATTGATGTTGGTCATAAAGCGCTTGAATTATCTGGAAGATACTTTTGACTCGACAAGAGAACTATTCACTCGCAAGTCTGGTTTAAACCGGATTGGACATGTTTGAACATGTTTTCAAGTCAATTTCAGCCAATAAAAACTATGTATATCAAATTATATATAATAATAATTATTACCGGTATATACCTTTTGTCATCTATGTCAGAGGTAACTGATAGTCACAACATCTCGTAATCCGTTTCGAAGCTGTTACCTGAAAAAGAGTTAATCAGTCAGTGCACAATTTGGTATTGACCTTGTATTCAGTAAAATTACCGGTATGCTCAATTTGGTATCGACCTTGTATTTAGTAAAAGTATGCTTACTGAACATCATACCCATTTTTCTCAATTTAGATTTGTCATCTCTTGCTGCAGAGTGTTTAAAACATCACTTATCAATGGGTTGCATGTTATATAAGTTTTAACTATATTATCAATTCTAATACACCCGCACTATATAGCCTAGTTTAAAATATCTCGTTATATTGAACGATATATCACTGTAATTTTTGCAGCGTTAGGAGAATAAGCATTGCGCATTGTAACGTATGCAACGTTAGGAGAGTAAGCAAAGCAATGCGAAAGATTTCAGATGTGTGCGTTAATTTCACATTTTATGGGTATAAGAATAGAAACAGAACATCGTTTACGGTGAATTATCTATAATATATCACGGTTTGTCGTTCAATTGTAAACAATAATTTGCACGAAAGGGCTCGTGAAATTATTGTTTACAATTGAACTCCAAATTCACAGTAAACGATGTTCTATTTCTTAAATATCTGTTTCATTCTGTGATATAACATTTATTAAAAAACTATCATGTTTATGGACATGAATCACTGATTAACAGTGACAAAAAATTAGATGTTCATTTAGATCTTGGCTAGCATTATTGCGCCTCGATCCCATTCGCAACACCTCATTCACTTCTTTGAAGCATAATTCAATGAACGCAGAAGTTTTCATGTTGGTTACGTCATTCTAGCATGATGCGCCTTAATAGATTCCCGCCGAAATAAAATTGCAAAAATCAGTTATCAAAGTTTTACAATGTCATTTAGTCATCAATAGGTTATTTACATGTACATGAAAGCAATAATACAACCTTTGTAAATAACAAACATGCAACGCAGAGTATACATCAACATGTGTGGCTAACGACCATATATTGTCGACCTATCAACAGTGCACTATTTTGATTGCTATTGCCTTCCGTCGAACAAAATGCCAAGCTTTTGAACATACCAATACATCGATATACATGCAAGGCGTGATCCAGAAGAATGACGGGATTAGCCGAGTTTTCACAATCCCCGCAGGACCTTATTCGGGCGAATTTGTTAAAGATTGCCATCTTTCGTAATGTAAAGCATTAGTTCTATGAGCAGTTAAAGCCACACCATGTGCATGATAAAAGATATCGCTGAACAGCCTATTGGCTGTTAACTCTTCCTCAGAAACGAGGCTGTCCTGGAATGTACTTCTAAGCACTTGGCTATAATAGTCTAGCTGCGAGAATCGTACTTAGCTCTTATGGTGTGTACCTAGAGCTACGATGCCACCCTTTATAGATTGTTTTAGTTATCAGGGCCGTCCGCATCAAGAGAGGTTTCTGAAGAAATCAAGCAATGCCTGCATAAATAACTGCTGTAGTTTGATATATTAAACCGTAAATACTAAGTATGCATGCATAAAACTCACCAAAGAGAAGAAAACCTTGTCGATCTTAGACATTTTCTAAGACTTTCCATATATTTAGCAGACATTTCTTGAATGTTTACATATCTCGCAATGACACATATTCCGTATTTGGAAACTTAAACCCGCCCTCAGCTGACACATATCGACAAAGTTAACAGGAAAGCGTCAGGTGTGCGAGTCCGGCGGTGTTAAGTTTCTAAATAGGGAACGAAAGGTCACGTGATAGAGAGATGATTTGGTACGTAAACAAAAAAATTGTCGGACTTTTTACACTCGTCTCTGAGCACCGACAATATCAGCGCGTCTCTCCTCTCTTCTGTATGCAGTTGTGGTAATTAAAGTTTGTTGTATTGAATTACAGTGGTTGTTTATGCAGGCATTACTTGATGCATTCAGAAACCTCGCCGGAAGAGTGTCGTTTCGGGGCACTGAAGGAAACTTAATAGCGGAGAATCATGGCTCTTATGGTAGATACATACCACCATAAAAGCCACGATTCTCACGTCTATAAGAGTCCTACTGATTAGGCTTCTCCAGTATTCCAATAGGTCAGATAAATACCTCTGCATGAAATAGGTAACATTTAAAATTAAACAAAATAAAAGCTTTAAATATTCAACTTACCACTCAAAAAGTATATCGGCCAGACCAGGCAACGCCAAGAGTTCTGTCCCTTTTCATCTGGGTAGTTGCATCGCAATTTTATAAATGCCATGCGTTTGTTCGTCAATATGAAGCTCATGGTATGTATTGGCGAATGTTTGGCCGTCTTCAATATCAAACAGAGTCATAATTTCGGAAGAATTCATTCCTAAATTACTTTTTGTGAGATGTAAATATTTCGTTTGCCTCAGCCGGAAGTCAAACATTTGAAAACTATGGAATACCGGCGGTGACATGCCAATTGCTCATTGCTCATTGCTAATTGCTCTTTGCTCCTTGCTCTTTGATAATTGCTCATTGCTGATTGCTAATTGCTCTTTGCTAATTGCTAATTGCTCTTTGCCCTTTGCTGATTCCCCTGCCAATTGCTCTTTGCTAATTGCTCTTTGCTAATTGCTCTTTGTTCATTGCTAATTGCTCTTTGCTCTTTGCTCTTTGCTAATTGCTAATTGCTGATTGCCCTTTGCTCTTTGCTCATTGCCCTTAGGTGATTGCTCTTTGCTGATTGCTGATTGCTGATTGCTCTTTGCTCATTGCTAATTGCTAATTGCTAATTGCTAATTGCTCTTTGCCCTTTGCTGATTCCCCTGCCAATTGCTCTTTGCTAATTGCTCTTTGCTAATTGCTCTTTGCTAATTGCTCTTTGTTCATTGCTCTTTGCTCTTTGCTCTTTGCTCTTTGCTCTTTGCTAATTGCTAATTGCTGATTGCCCTTTGCTCTTTGCTCATTGCCCTTAGGTGATTGCTCTTTGCTGATTGCTCTTTGCTCATTGCTAATTGCTCATTGCTCTTTGCTGATTGCCCTTTGCTGATTGCTCTTTGCTCATTGCCCTTTGCTGATTGCCCTTTGCTAATTGCTCTTTGCTAATTGCCCTTTGCTAATTGCTCTTTGCTAATTGCCCTTTGCTAATTGCTCTTTGCTGATTGCTCATTGCTCATTGCTCATTGCTCTTTGCTAATTGCTAATCGCTGTTATTCGATTTAATTTTCGGAGGGTCTATTGACACGTTGGTAAAAATAGCACAACCGTAAGAGTAGGTCGATGACGGTTATCACTCCCGTAATATTTACATTATACTATTATGAGTTCATATTTTTTGCCAGTTTTATATAAAGTAGTATATAAAGTTTAATTTTTGTAATGTATTGGTTATATAATATATATGTTTGTAAGTGTTCTTTCCCAAATGGTCAAGAAACTGTATCTTAAACGTTCTTATATTAGACATTGTCCTTGTGATATATTAAGCATATATTAATGTGCGTGATAGTAATTAAAGAAAGATAATGTATCATATCTTACGTGTTTTTTTTTAATGATTATCGTTCCTGAATTATTTACACGTATGCGATTCAAGTACAGACAACGTAGTAGTAGATACGTTTCCCATTGTCACTTCTATTATACGTGTCGCTAACGATTATCGTTCCTGAATTATTTACACGTATGAGATTTAAGGACAGACAACGTAGTAGTAGTTTACTGGATTATCTTGACGTGAGTAAATGACGTCTCTAAAGCTCGTATTGGCGAGTTCCTTCAAGTGTGAGTAAATGACGTCTCTAAAGCTCGTATTGGCGAGTTCCTTCAAGTGTGAGTAAATGACGTCACGTAAAGCTCGTACTGGCGAGTTCCTTCTAGCGTGAGTAAATGACGGGCGTGAGAGGTATTGCTTTAGCATTACCTCTCATGAACAGACTCAATCAAACCGAGTATACTACCCTATTCTCTTGGTTGTGTTTATCACCTAAGGGCAATGAGCAAAGAGCAAAAGGCAATCAGCAATTAGCAATTAGCAAAGAGCAATCACCTAAGGGCAATGAGCAAAGAGCAAAGGGCAATCAGCAATTAGCAATTAGCAAAGAGCAAAGAGCAAAGAGCAATGAGCAATGAGCAAAGAGCAATTAGCAAAGAGCAATTGGCAGGGGAATCAGCAAAGGGCAAAGAGCAATTAGCAATTAGCAATTAGCAATTAGCAATGAGCAAAGAGCAATTAGCAATGAGCAATGAGCAATGAGCAATGAGCAATAAGCAATTAGCAATGATCAAAGAGCAAAGAGCAAAGAGCAATTAGCAATGAGCAATGAGCAATGAGCAATGAGCAATGAGCAAAGAGCAATGAGCAATTGGCATGTCACCGCCGGTATTCCATAGAAAACATCGCTAGACTGAACGCGATTGGCCAATAAAAAATAAAGTAATCAAACGTGTGAGACGCTTGCAGAGTAAAGATAAACTACGTGTGTCTCCGATTGTATGCGCCTTTGTGATATTATTAATGATTGATTTGCTAAAAACCTGAAAATGAAAATGATTTTTCACGATTCTCTACGTACCAACGCCAAGAGAGCATATATTACGTCGTGGTAAGTCATACCTTTATTTGTATCTTTTTTTTTAATTAGAATGCAAGTAGGATTTGAATATTTACTCCAGAACTCTCTCAGTACTTACTTTCATGATATTCAAATCGTACTCAAGACAATTCGTACGAGGTGTGTTTTTTCATTGTCGAAGTTACATGTATCTAAATCGGATATTTAAAAGGAAAATAATAAAAACATACACATTTCTAGTCAAAAATAACAGTTGATAGGGAAATACCATTTAACATTTTGACACTCTATAAAGATTCAATTATTGATTTATTTTCAGTTTTGGTTGTAAAGTCAAGAAAAATGACAAAGAGATTAACAACAGTGTAAGTTTCATCCTCTCCAGCGAGTAGCAATGGTGGCCCGGTTTATAGTCATCTGACTCATCTCAGTGGTTGACTGGAAAGCACCACATCAAACTATTTTAAGGTGAGTTTCTTTAAACTTTAATACATGCCTATATGTAGATGTGTAATCATGGCTCTTATGGTAGTATGTCTATCTATCTATATATCTATTAATACTGCATCACCCCCTTTCGGATATTATGTGCAGATTTCCTGGGTAGAACCAGTACTAAGCAATGTGGGTAAAGTGTCTTGCTCAAGGACACAACGAACATGGTGCGGAGGTGGATCAAACCGGGGACCCTCCGATCTCACATTCGGCACTCTACCACTGAACCACAAATGCCACACAATTGTGTACCTACCATAGAGCCATGATTCCAATGCCTTGACAGATAGGTAGGACCCGGCCTGTACCGACCCCGACAACCACTGTAATGACTGTATCATATGTCAATAGGCTAAATCTTAAATACATCACGTGCACGCATTTAAGAAACTGTGAATAAAACTACACTTTTAATAGGCACATGTCATTTTTATATGACATGAACACATGGATATAGTTTTGATAAATGGTTTTGTAGAGTAAATTTAGCATTATTTGGTTTGGTTTCTTTAATATTTTGTTTCCCGGCCGAATTATATTATAATATATTATATATATATTTTAATGAACTTTATTGCAGACAGGAGATGTTTGTTCCAGTACAGACCAGTGTTTAAAGAACCAGTTACTTCTTTGTCTGCGGAAACAATGACGTTGTGACTGTCGAAGCAATGAAGATGTGACTTTTGAAGGAATTCAGAAGATGTGGCTGTGAAAGGAAGGAATTTGTGTCGTATGTTCGGATTCTGAATTGCACTGAGAAAGATTAATTAGCATGCTTATTGTTTAGACAAATTATTTTTACCTCGTGATTCGTATAAATTGAACAAAAAGGGACAAAGGAATGCAAAATGTTCAGGTCTAACTTGATTCATAATCTTTCTGTGTCATGGATTGCACCATTAATAAAGATGCAGCAAGTATGTTTTCATAGAAGAGTGAAGATATATTTTAATGTACATGGAATGAAAAAACAGTGCTTAGCAAAACCATTTTAAATAAGACTTATTTGAGATCAACTGGTCTCAACCTTCAATGACTCTTAATAATTAGTTTGGTACATTTTGAACAAACTCAAACTTGGCTTCTGCAACTCCACACAAATGTTGTCTAATGCAATGTTAAAGAAACTAACCCACCAAATAACGGCAAAATTACACTACAAAACCATTTATCAAAACTCTATCCAGATGTTCAGATCATATAATAATGTATATGATAATGTGCCGATTAAAAGTAGAGATTTTTCACGGGTTCTTAAAATGAATTATGAGTTGGTAACTCTCAATTCGACGCTCCAATTTTGATATTTGGCCTGGCTGGTTCTGGATGTTTATATTGTGTCTATAGAGTTCAGTGGATTCTCAAAATATGTAAATTATAATGTAATATTATACCTTGTGGTCAGTAAGTTTAGAAACGGTATACATGTTGTAAAAAATTGCTGTTGTTGGCGGGATAGCTACTTTAAAAAAAATATAAAATTATAGATAAAGAATTAAACAATCCAATATACTACCAGCTAGCTTGTTAAACTTTTTTAAATGCTAGCACAACAGATGCAATCATGGAGAAAAAAATCATGCCCTGACCGGGAATCAAACTTATGGGTATCTTGCTAATTGTGCTAGTGTCTTTAATACCAGCAAAGTTACCATTGAGCAATTAAGACACAAGGTTATATTGGCAATCGATTACTCATCACGGACCTGATGTCTTGGGTTTCTTTTGGCAAGTAAGAATATAGACTTAGTCTAATCAATGTTTTGCCTAGACCGTCTTAGCATGGCGCACTGCGTCATGCTGCCTTGACACTCCATGTGACCTTTTCAAGTCCCAAGTAATGTGATGCTCCATTATTAATCAATTTGTTAAGCAACATTTTATTCAGATCTCGTGTTCTTCCATATTAAGCGCTTCAGTGACCAGGATGGTAAAGACGCTGCAATTAAAATCTCTCCTCTCACCACTTTGTCTTGCGGGTTCAAATCACATTGGGATTTCTAAGTGAGAAAATGTTGATTGTTACGGATGGCAGGTGGTATACAGTACTTCTACCCCGGAAAAATTGGTTGATCTGTCTTCACCACAAAAAAATACATCTGCCGTCATATATAGCCTAAAATGTGATGAAAATTACTAAAACACCATTCGATCAACCAATCGTCTTCCATATAAACACCAAGTTCCCTTACAAACCAGAAAAAATGGGTGGTAATTTCGGTTAAAGGGCTTTATTACAATGAACATTTGTTAATATGAATTCTTGTTTTAATATATTTTCTTCTGAATCATGCTAAACAATTGCAAACTTTTAATAAATCGCTAAAAAACCGGTGTGTAAATGTTTTGTTATAATGGATCGCTTTTGGATCATGCTCAATAATGGCAAAGTTTTAATGGATCGCTAACAAACCATTTTGTAAATTTTCAGTTTTAATGGATCGCTTTAGAATCGTTCTTTAAAGTAGCTATGTTTGAATGGACCGCTAGCAAACCGCTTTGTAAATGGCAATGTTTTAAAGGATCGCTTCAGGATCGCATGGTTATAAACCAGTTTCTTTTGGATCGCTCACAAATCGCTAATGAAACGCTTTAGGATCACGATCCTTAACTCGGACCATGTTTGCGATCATGCAAAATGCGATCCAAATGCGATCCGTTTAATGGATCGCATTTGGATCGCTTTAACAAACCGCAGATCCACGGTTTTGAAGCGATCCTGAAGCGATTTTGAAGCGATTCATCATAAAATAATTTTGTGTGGGTATGCTCTTAGTTACTACACCTCAAAAGCGTGCAAGACTTGTTAATAACAAATTATCATTAACATACAATATTATTGAACTGCAACTTACAACAGGGAATGCATATAGATGAACAATTGAAGTGGGATAATCACATTATGTATATTCGTAAGAAAATATCAACCAACATCTGGCTACTGTCAAGAATAGAATCATATATGCCTTTAAATTACCGGATAATATTTTATAAGGCATCTGTTCAACCTCATCTAGATTACTGTAATATAATATGGGTACAAACAAAGAAAGCTAACATACAACTGTTATTACGTTTGCAGAGAAGAGCATGTCGTACTATATTAGGCGACCAATATACCACACTAAATGAAGCACTAGTTATCATTAATTCCCTTAATATCGAGCAAAGGATATTTCTCCAAAAGGCAAAATTTATGTATAGAGTATCAAAACATGCAGTCCCGTCATATATTTGTGATATGTTTCATCCTACTGTTATCTCGCAGAGAAATCTACGATCTGCTTACGAATTAAATTATATAACGCCAAGACCAAACAAAGAACTATTTAAAGGGAGTATGTCATACGCTGGAACAATTGTGTAGAATAGCATTCCTTCATATATTAGAGAATGTACTTCTTTAAAAACCTTTACATCTAACTGCGTTAAATGGCTGAAAACACAATCATAATGTAATTATTGTAAAAGTATTGTTATGTTTGGCAGTTTTAGATAATTATTGACATCTTGTGTACTGTGTGGTACTTTATTATGCACACCACCACCTCAAACCATGTATATAATTATGTATATATATTAAGAATGATGTGTGCATGGTTGTTAATGTGTGTGCATGTGTGTGTTTTTGCATGTATGTATGTGCAATAATGTAAAGGAAATATCACTGTTTTGTTATATATGTTTTACATTATACATGTATATGTATGAATTTGCAGAGGGCCCCAAGGGAGTTTAGTGTTGGCTAATTGGGTCACCCTCTATAAATAAACACATTCATTCATTTTCATTCATTCATTTATTCATTCAAATAACGTAATCGCTGTTTTCGATGTTTTTCGACTTTTAAAATCGTTTAAAATGACGTTGTAACGGTTGAATGAATGAATGAATGAATGGTGTTTTACGGCACGTCGACACATAAATAGGTCATAAGGTGCTCAAAAACCGACGAAAGATGAAGAAATTAAGCAGTTATTAAAAATTAATGTAAATATATAAAGATTAAAAATTAAGGGATGATATGGTAGTAATATAAACTATATATGTAAATCAACAAATGCCCGTCAACGGGTATATAAACAAGTAAATATATATAAGAACACATTATAATGATTTATATAGCCTGATTACTTTTAAGAAATCTAAAACAAGACTAAAATCTATAGTATCAAATAACTCTTTCATAGTATTAACAGTGTAGTCTACACATTCCAACAATATGTGTTTGACCGTTAACGGTGCAAATCAGGGTATACATTCTGGTAATTACTCACCTTGTAATATGAATGAGTTTAACGTGTAGTAGTAGTATAAGATTTTATTTTTCCTCGCCGTTGGCAACTAGGCCTTTTGTCGAGGCTTGCAATAGGAGTTTATTAAAATAACAATAGCCGTTTAAGTAAAAGTTACTAAGCGTATCAATCTCGCACGGATGGCAGGATCCAAGCAGACGCAAGACATGGCAACAGATGGTTGGCAGGAACACAAGAGGATTAACTTGGCAGAGGTTGAGTGATGGGGACACAGGGGGGAATAAGCCCATGTTGGTCAATCAGATAAAATTCAATCGAGGATTATTAATAATAATATTATTTTCCAGCGCCAGCGCGTCACCATTTCTTAAAAACTTAATCTGTACATATATACATAATCCATATTGTGTCTGCTTCATGCTCTCCCTTACCAAATGAGAAGGTTTGCTGCAAGGTTGCTGCAAGTTTGCTGCAAGGTTGCAGCGAACGATTTTGTTCGCCAGAACAATTCTTAATTGTTCGCCAATGTTCGCCACTAGCGGTGATGTTCCCGCAAACACCATGGTAATCTTTGGCGAATTTGCCGCAAACTCGCTAAAAAGTTATACATTCGCCAGAAACATTTTTTTATTTGGAACGTTCGCCATAACATCACCACAAACTTACTTGCAGTTTTTTTATTCGCCACAACATTGCGACAAACTTTACCATTCCGATTTGCCGTTTCTTTATTCGCCATAAGATCACGACAAACTTTTCCATTCTGATCTGCTTTATCTCCGTTCGCCAAAACTTCATCACAAAGCTTAAGCTTTATACAGATTTTTGTTATTTCTTCTATGTTACTTATTACTCAAGTAAAATGTACTCAAGTAAAATGTGGATTTTATGTCAAAGGACCACTTAACAAGTTATTTTGCTAAGTACATATATAAAACTTTTAGTGGAACCTTATTTTTTCAGTCGGTAGCACGGCGGATTTGTAACCGGAGGCCCCGGGTTCAATCCTCCATTTAATAGTTTAAGTCATTGTGAATTATTATAAATATAGGAACTATCTCCAAATTTAACAAATATAAAATCTACTTTGAAATTTAAGCAGTCATACTTTAAATTTATAACATGTATTTAAAAGTCAAAAAATGACAAAGATAATTAATTCTTAATATCAGAATAATATAAGTGTACAGTCATGAAGAAACACAATTTATTATAGATTTGGGGGGAAATTAAGCTGGATAATCTTGCTGACTGGGTAAGTTAATTATTATTACCAGGTAGTATGCAATTTCCTTTGATCTGATGCAGTATCATGCAGTATCCTGAAGAGATTATTCTATTAGAAACACATGTGTTCAAGAAATTGTGGTATTTTTGCATAAATAACCAGTTATCATGTGTCTATATAGGCAATGGTGTGTTGTCAACAGTGTACTATTTTTCAATGAAATTGTAACAATTTAAAACAATGAATTTGAATGAGTTTATTTGAGTGAATATTCTGAAGGGGAATTGTTCCACACCTGTATATTGTAAGTATATAACTGTTTTATTTTCATTTTTATATGTCGGAAAATAGCAAGTTTTGTATTTTTCATCTGGTTAGGTAACAGTCGCCTGGAACTTTCGGAATCAGCCCCAGACCATCATCAGACCCATAACCTGACCTCCATTGGTAAATATTTATATTTATGTTTGTGGGTCTGTCCTAAGGGTCTGGTGCTGATTCTAAGATATCCAGACCAATTAAGTGCCTATTGGACTGCTACAGTTAGGATGATGTTCGACATTTCCATGAAAATGGGAGTAATGCAGAAATGACAGCGCTCGACATCTCCATAAACATGAGAGTAACGCAGAAATAACTGCGGTCGACATCTCTATGAAAAGGAGAGTAATGCAGGAATAACAGCGCTCGACATCCCTGTAAAAGTGAGAGTAATGCGCAATGACAGCGCTTGACATCTCCATAAAAATGGGAGTGATGCAGAAATGACAGCGCTCGACATCTCCATGATAATGGGAGTAATGCAGAAATGACAGCACTCACATCTCCGTGAAAATGAGAGTAATGCAGAAATGACAGCTCTCGACATCTCCATGAAAATGACAGCGCTCAACATCTCCATGATAATGGGAGTAATGCAGAAATGACCGCTCGACATCTCCATGATAATGGGAGTAATGCAGAAATGACCGCTCGACATCTCCATGATAATGGGAGTAATGCAGAAATGACAGCGCTCGACATCTCCATAAAAATGAGAGTAATGTAGAAATGACAGAGCTCGACATCTCTATGAAATGACTGTAATGCAGGAATAACAACGGTCGACATCTCTGTAAAAGTGAGAGTAATGCGCAATGACAGCGCTCGACATCTCCATAAAAATGGGAGTGATGCAGAAATGACAGCGCTCGTCATCTCTGTGAAAATGAGAGTCATGCAGAAATGGCAGCGCTCGACATCTCCATGAAAATGAGAGTAATGCAGAAATGACAGCGGTCGACATCTCCATAAAATGGGAGTAATGCAAAAATAACACCACTCGACATCTCCATGAAAATGGGAGTAATGCAGAAATGACAGCGGTCGACATCTCCATGATAATGGGAGTAATGCAGGAATAGCAGTGCTCGACATCTCCATGAAAATGAGATTAATGCAGGAATGACAGCGGTCGACATCTCCATAAAATGGGAGTAATGCAGAAATGACAGCAGTCGACATCTCCATGAAAATGAGCTTAATGCAGAAATGACAGCGGTCGACATCTCCATGATAATGGGTGTAATGCAGAAATGACAGCGGTAGACATCTCCATAAAATGGGAGTAATACAGAAATTGCAGCGGTCGACATCTCCATGAAAATGAGAGTAATGCAGAATTGACAGCGGTCGACATCTCCATGAAAATAGGAGTAATGCAGAAATGACAGCAGTTGACATCGCCATGATAATGGGAGTAATGCAGAAATGACAGCGGTCGACATTTCCATAACATGAGAGTAATGCATGAATGACAGCGGTCGACATCTCCGTAAAATGGGAGTAATGCAGAAATGGCAGCGCTCGACATCTCCATGAAAATGGGAGTAATGCAGAAATGACAGCGGTCGACATCTCCATGATAATGGGAGTAATGCAGGAATAGCAGTGCTCGACATCTCCATGAAAATGAGATTAATGCAGGAATGACAGCGGTCGACATCTCCATAAAATGGGAGTAATGCAGAAATGACAGCAGTCGACATCTCCATGAAAATGAGCTTAATGCAGAAATGACAGCGGTCGACATCTCCATGATAATGGGTGTAATGCAGAAATGACAGCGGTAGACATCTCCATAAAATGGGAGTAATACAGAAATTGCAGCGGTCGACATCTCCATGAAAATGAGAGTAATGCAGAATTGACAGCGGTCGACATCTCCATGAAAATAGGAGTAATGCAGAAATGACAGCAGTTGACATCGCCATGATAATGGGAGTAATGCAGAAATGACAGCGGTCGACATTTCCATAAAATGAGAGTAATGCATGAATGACAGCGGTCGACAACTCCGTAAAATGGGAGTAATGCAGAAATGACAGCGGTCAACATCTCCATGAAAATGGGAGTAATGCAGAAATGACAGCGGTCGACATCTCCATAAAATGTGAGTAAAGCAGAAATGACAGCGGTCGACATCTCCATGAACACACGTAAAACACTGGGCGTGAGACATACACCCGTGAGGAATTTCCTAACTAGGCATGGGACCCTTAAGAGACATTTTGAAACGTCAACTTTGGTCGGACACCCGCAACCACCACCCCCCCCCCCCCCCCCCCCCACCCCCCCATAACAAATCGTAAGGATATACTTTAAATCGAGAGCATTTATTTAAATTTGGTGCAGTCCATAGTGAAAAAAAATCATGTTTTTGATCTTAATATGTTTTTTTAAAACAGCGCACCATTGTTCAATTTCATAATTTCAGTCCATTATTTATTTTGAAAAACTTTGCCGCGATGTGTTGGCGAACATTGCCGCAACTTTGCAGCGAACATCACCACAAGCATCGCCAGAACAGTGCAGAGAAACATTTTATGCAAATGAAGTTTGCTGCAAAGTTGCAGCGAACATCGCCAGAAGATTACAGCTAAAAGCGTTATGCAAATGAAGTTTGCTGCAAAGTTGCCGCACACTTTTACCATGCAAATGAGGTCTGCGGCAAAGTTGCGGTGAACATCGCCGGAACATCACCAGAACCTCATTTGCATATTTGTTCGCTGCAACTTTGCCGCAGACCTCATTTGCATGGTAAAAGTGTACCGCAACATCGCCGCAAACTTGTTCGCCGCAGCTTTGCAGCAATGTTTGCCGCAGAGTTGCAGCAAATAGTCGCCAGAAGCCTATATGTTTGGTAAGGGCTCTTCCAAAGGGAATGGACACTTGTAATTATAAGCAGGTAAAGTTAAAAACCGATAAAATATCCAGTGTTGTTAGTAGGACATCACTCCGAATATCTCAATATAGAATAAGTCAACACTAAGTGTGGGCTTATGAGAGCAAAGGCGTCGAATGGAGTGTGTCCCTCCACCAAAGCCGCTTGGAGGCCACACTGGGGAGGGCATGAAGCAGAGGTATACATAGATTTTACATGTTAATAATATTTCCCCCTTTTCCCGATGTGTGCGTCAGACCAAACTAAAAATAGCATCTTCCCAGCTGTCAATATAAAATCAATGTGAAATAATAAGCATATATAAAACTAAATAGGGCAGCCAGGAATTTCTAATTGTTCATATAAAACAACCAAATATTAAAATCACACACACACATACAAAATAGTGTTACGTGAAATTAAACGACATATGGGAGTGGGAGTGGATGGGGTGGGGAGAAAATAAGTAACTTAGTAATAGTATAGTTTGTAAAGTAAATATTTAAGACATTTATATGACATATTTAATAAGCATCGCCATGACACCAAAAGTATAGGGCTGTCCCACACTCATTTTGTCATGGAGTGCTTACCATGTCCGTATATATTAATAAACGAAATTAACCATCAGTGTTTTCGAGCCCAGCAGATATAACATACAAGCTGATCCACTGGGCCGTCCAACATTGTAGTTTTATTACTATTTAATTTCAGGGGAAAATATAATATAACCTGAGAATAACCTAAGTCTGTTTATATTAATGGTATATCTAAAAGATTGTCCTGTTAAATTACAGGGGAAAGCAGACTAGAACTTAAGAATAATATTTGGGATAAAATAATCATTATATCCTTGTTAAACTATATAAATAGTTTTGTTAACTTTATACTATGGGGGTTATACTTTAGAGTATATTTAAAAGATGGGGTACTACGAGAGGCGCCCCACTTATATTTGAACACTTTTATTGTGTAACTGAATCAACTATCTTGAAATTCTCGCCGAATATGTTGATTGTAATGTCAAGTCTAATGATTCCTTCGATATGAAACATTATGACATGCACTATTATGTGCTTCCTAATGTTGCTGCATCCGCATTTTTGAAAATGGGTAGAGAATGACATTTTGAAGCAAAAATCGTCAATTATAAAAATAACTGTAATACAAAGTTTAACACAAATGCTTTTAAAATATCGTTAAAGGTTATAGTAATCCGATATGTCCATGCCTGAACGTAGAAAAGTGTAATATGCATTTTTTTTTAATTTGTCGATTTTCAAGATTTTAGCGAAAATTAACATGAAATGCAACTATGAAAATGACTAAATTTACGAAAGCATCTAGTTTAAAACATTAACTGCAGGCATTTTTGTGACTTCCTTCGCTATAAAAAACAAGTTTCATAAGTTTCTCAAAAGAAAAGATAGAAACAAACAATAACTGTTCATGTTTTTATATCACAAAATATGATAAAAACAGTTATTTTGGTTAATTTATAAAATTATCAGTAACAAAGGAGAAAATTTTCCTATTATCTGTCAATGTTTTAATATTGCGATACAAAGTCGAGCTTTTAATTCAGCATCTATATTTTTGTCTTAAAATAAAACATACGATCATATTTAAATTATAAACACAGGTTTAAACAATTATGATAAGCATTTAGTGCAATTATTTGGTGTAAGGTAAAACTCCACGGCAACAGCAACATATACACTGAAGTGATATGAAAACGCAACACGGGAATTTCCGCTATATATTGTATGTACAATATGCTGCTTTTAATCGAATGGTACATGGCTACGTAAAACATTTCCTTTTGGAAAAAATACTGAAACAACAAATAATACAGCAAATAGTATTCCTGCAATGTTTCATTATTCACAGAGTACGCGTTTGGCTCAATCATGTGAGCAAACTTAGGATGCAAAATTTTGCAAACTATTTACGTTAAATACAGTACTGAACTAGGTCAATTTTTCGAAGAGCAACTTCAACATTGATGAAGTTCATGTTACAAAGTGTAGTGTGATTAAAACATCTACAACATCACAGTTGTGTCCTTTCTCTAGTTAACTGCACATTTTTTTTTAAAAAAAACATCTTGGGATTTCTTTGGAATATTATGTGCAATTAAGTGTGCAGTATATACAATATATAGCGGAAATTCCCGTGTTGCGTTTTCATATCACTTGAGTGTAGGCTTCAAATTAGAAAATGGTGTACACCTTATTCAAAATGCAATTTAAAAAGGACCGCGTGAAATTGGATATTATTTTTAAATGCATACGTTCTAAATGACAGTTTCACATCATTAAATCACGTATTTTTTATGACAATCACTTCCGCCGAAAAAAAACACCTTAAACAAAAGTGTTCAAATATAAGTGGGGCGCCTCTCGTACATCCTGTTCAAGGGTTTCAACACTCATTGGGGGAGACTCTGGATGTCTAAAATTACAAGCCCACCCCTAGCCTCCCCCACTGGGCCATCCAACATTGTAGTTGTATTACTATTTAATTTCAGGGAAAAGCAAGATATAACTTGAGAATAACGTACGTCTCTGTGTTGACTACCACCCGGAGAGCCAGTACAACGACCGTCTAACCAGGTGGCAGTCAGTACTGGGTATGACCCAAATTTAGTCTACTATATAAGTAGACTATGGTTATTCATAAGAAGTTTATATTATTTTGTTACTTACGTAGACTAATAAGTAATCATATGACGTTTATATAATGTTAAATATGACGTTTATCTGCACTCTAATAGAAAGGGTTTACAATTTGGTAAAATTATACTAAATAAACGAATTTTCTTAGTCTAAATCTTCTTTTCGAATTTTGTGCCCAGGATGAAAGAACTGAGAGCGCTAAATACTTGAACTCTATGTTTTTTGATAGGATCTAAAATGTTAGTTAAATTAAAGGGTAGTGATAAGTTTAGCAATTTTAATTTTAAGATATCTCTCTGTATTTCAAACTGACTGCAATCTAGTAAGTAATGTTCCGTAGTAAAATGGACTAGGCAGTTAGGACAATCCTTATGAAGGTCGTAAATTATGTGGCTGCCTAAACTAGCCGGTAATAGATTTTACCCCATTCCCAGTCTTGTAATTACTTTATCGATAAGCCTGTTGGTAGAAAATTTTGAAGTTTGTTTTAAGTCTAGAGAAAGTATCGAACTTGCTAATTTGATTAGTTAAATAGTGATCTACTTTCTTGTTAATTGTTTTCCGAATTTGTGAATAAATTTCAGTATGTCCTAAAGGAACTGGTTTGTCAACGGAAGTCTTTTTCGTTACCAACTATACCAACATGAGCCGGGCACCACTCCAAGTTTACAGAAAGTTTTAAAATATAGCAGTCATTTAATTTATATAGAATATTTGTCAGAAGATCAGGGCGAGTTCTACTCGTTCTGTCTTTAATAGCCATAAGACTTGAAAGCGAGTCTGAGAAAATAACTGAGAATGGGGGCTTGTATTTAATAATCCATTTAAGGGCTCTGTCTAAAGCGACTAGCTCCGAGGTAAAAATTGAGAGACCGTCAGAGATTCTAGTAAATTTAGTAATATGTTTTGTTGGTATAACAAAGGCTGATCCTACACGTCCTGAGACAGGATCTTTGGAACCATCTGTATAAATTTGTAAAAAGTTATTATATTTACTATCCTTATGTTGTAAGAAGTTCAGTTTAATTTCTGATGCTTCATCTTTTTTGTTTATTATAGAGGAAAGGGAAATGTCTACATTAGGTTGAATTAGAGTCCATGGAGGTACCTCTCCTATTGAAAAATCTGCAATTTGATATTGGTCTAGGTTATATTCCTCTATTAAATTATAAATGGTTGTGCCGAATGGCTTGGGATTTTTATTAAATCTATTTAACGTGTATGCCCTATTCTGCACCTTATAACGGTTGAAGGACGTGACGTCAAAGGTCTATATAGCTTTTTTAAAAATTCCTCAATAGCCAATCAGCATTGAGTATTTTCATAAACTATCTTAGATTAGTGTAATTTGATTATGTATATACCTAACGATGTTTCAAATATCGATGCTTGTCAACTCGTAATGACTGCTCTTCCAACGACGGCTATGAAGGGGTCAACGGCGATGCTTGTCAACTTGTATGACTGCTCTTCCAACGACGGCTATGAAGGGATCAACGGTGAAACAGGTGGGTTAAGATGTTTATTATTTTTTCAAACTCTAAAGCTTTTTCTGATAATTTCTATTTAAATTAGATCAGTTGTTTTCCATAAACATACCAAACGATGGTTCAGAGATCAACTTGAGTATTTTAATAAACCATGTTAGATTGCATATTTTAATCTTTAGTTTAAGAAACAAAATATTTCCAGCGGGTTTATATTGTCCCAGATCAATACCTGGTGGGTGGGACTTGAAGACCATCGATACCAAGGGCCGTAGGCCCGCGGTTTCGATGTGTTTCAAGTCCCAACCACCAGGTTTTGATCTGGCACAATATAAACCCACTGGAAATAATTTATTTTTTATCTGACATGGATTTTTATGAATTTTATACACACATTTTCGAGGTAGTGAACATAATACAAACACATTCTCACAACTTACATTGTACGTCCATCGGAAGAAAATATGCCGTCTCGTCTCGCATATTCCTGTTCACACCCACTCACTTGCCATTGGTCCGATTGTCGCTCTTCATTATATTTGACGTTATAATTTATCCCCATCGGTAATGACCTAAACTCATGGAGAGCGACTATTGAACTTTATAATAACAGGCGACAGCGAATTCTAAAATCGTGTACGTGCTATATGCACCCTCTTAATATGACACTTGAGATAATCTTATATTGTTTAGTAAGAGCTGCTCAATTAATTGTTCGTTTTTATTTAAACACTGCGCATCCTTATATTGCACTCATTGCCGTATTAGTTGTATGTCAAACGTTTAATTCATTATCGGAGAAAATTAATTATGAATATAAATCTAATCCGAATATATTTTCAACATGCGATATCATGCAAAATATTTACTTTTTCCTAATTATGAATACTTTAATTATATTATCAGGAGATGTAGAACTGAATCCGGGCCCAAGTTATGACACAAGGCAATGTTTCTCAATAATACATCAAAATATTCGTAGTATTAGGAACAAATTTGACTATATCAAAGACAACTTCGTGGATTTTGATATATTGTGTTTTACTGAAACTCATCTATCGACTGATATTGAAAACGAAATGTTACATTTAGAAACTTTTGATGTTATGTTCCGTAAGGATAATACATCTCATTCCGGCGGATTATTAATGTATATCTCGCCCCATTTAAGACCAGATAGGAAAATTGAATTGGAATATTTACTTCCTGAATCAATATGGGTTGAAATTAAAGATAATAGCCAGTCTTATCTAATATGCACACTTTATCGACCACCGCACTATGCAGTTGAATTCTGGGACAGGTTAAACGTCTGCATTGAACATGCTTCTGAAATAACTTCAAATATCATTATCTTAGGTGACATTAATGAAGACCAATTAAACCTGTCAAATCATAAATTTCGAGATATACTTACTCTTAATAATATGATAAATATAATTAAAGATCCTACTCGTGTAACTAACACTTCAAGCACTTTAATAGATCCAATCGCTATCTCTAATCATTTAACTTCTTATGATTCTGGCGTTTATCAAACAGCAAATCGTATCAGTGATCATTATAGTACATATGCTTTCATTAAAAGCGAATTTTATATAAATATACCGTTTCAAAGAAGAGTCTGGAATTACAAACGTGCTGATTTTAAAAAAGTTGAATAATTTAATGAGATCAACAGACTGGACTTTTTTGCATACAGATTTTGTAGATATCGCTGCAAATAGTTTTATTAATAAACTCACTGATCTCATGAAGGAATGCATTCCAACTAGTTTCGTAACAATTCGTCCAAATGATAAGCTTTGGTATAATTCTGAAATTCGACTTGCATCTCGTAAACGCGATAGAAAAAATCAATAGCTTTACGTACAGGCAATCAATCTGATTGGCGCTTATATAAAGACCTTCGAAAGAAAGTTAATAATATGAAAAAGAATGCTAAAGAAATATTTTTTAATCAACTTGAATTTTCTCTAAGTGATATGAATTCTGCAAATCCTCGACAGTACTGGAAAATAATCAAAATGTTAATTAAAGTAAACGCTAACAGTTGTAACGTCATACCTCCTTTAAAGAACAACGATGGTTTATATTCTGTATCTGACGAAGAAAAGGCAAATTTATTGAATGACTTTTTTACATCAATATCAACTGTTGACGACACCAATGCCACTCTACCACAATTTATGCCTAAGACGATCAATACTATCAATGATATTAATATTACTGAAAATGAAATTTCTGATATCCTATCAACTTTAGTGATAAATAAAGCTAGTGGGCCATATGAAATAAGTCATAGAGTCCTGAAAGAAATTTCAAAAACAATATGTCGCCCCCTGTGTATTCTGTTTAATCGTTCAATTCAAGAAAATATCTTTCCACAATGCTGGAAATTAGCTAATGTTATGCCACTTTTTAAATCAGGTGATAAAGATTCACCTTCAAACTATAGACCAATATCGTTAATTAGCTGCGTTGGAAAAGTTATGGAACGCGTGATATTCAAACATATTTTTAATTTTTTGCTTACCAATAATTTAATATTTAAAAACCAGTCTGGTTTCTTACCTGGTCACTCAACAGTTTATCAACTAATTGGTATTTATAATCAAATATGCAAAGCGATTGATGAAAACAAATTTGCATGTATGGTATTTTTTGATATATCCAAAGCTTTCGATCGCATCTGGCACGCAGCTTTAATTTTTAAACTCCGACAACATGGCATTTCAGGCAACCTTCTTAATTGGATAAATAATTACATAACTGATCGTAAACAAAGAGTTTTCGTTGGTTCGACCTTTTCTGAAATAAAAACTCCAAATGCCGGCGTACCCCAAGGGTCTGTTCTAGGACCATTATTGTTTCTAATTTATATAAACGACATAGCTGATGAATTGCTTAGTACAACAAGGCTATTTGCTGATGACAGTTCTATTGCGGTATCTACATCCGATTTAGATTATATCGAAACTACAATTAATGAGGACTTGTGTAAGATATCGAATTGGTCAAAGCAATGGCTAGTAAAATTTAATCCATCCAAAACTGAAGTTATCTTCTTTACACTTGCAAACAGAAACCGTCCGTCTTTGATATTTGGAAATACACAACTTAACTTTGTTGACCATCATAAACATCTAGGAGTAACCCTTAGTCATGATGGGTCCTGGCATCAACATATTTCAAATAGTGTAATATCTTCGTCTAAGGTATTAGGTTCAATGAAATTAATGAAATTTAAATTAAAAAGTCAAACGCTTAATCAAATATATAAATCTTACCTTCGCCCTATTTTAGAATACGCGGCTATAATATGGGATAGTTGTACAAATTATGAAAAAGATAACTTAGAAAAAATACAATATGAAGCCGCGCGAATAGTTACTGGCCTGACTCGTTCTGTCTCTATACAAAAATTGTTAACTGAAATTGGTTGGGTCTCTCTGGCCGACCGAAGACACATCCAAAAGTTGATATTAACCTTTAAGTTTACAAATGGAGATTTACCGAGTTATTTGAAAGAAATATTCCCTGCAACTGTTTCGGAATCGAATCCTTACAACTTGAGAAACAGTTCCAACTTCGTTACTTTACCTAGAAGAACAGAACTGTTTTCGAGATCAGTCTTACCGTCATCTCTAAAAGTTTGGAATGAACTTGATATCAATATTCGCGAAGCACCATCCCTTTCGAGTTTTAAAACTAGACTTAACAATTACTTTAAACCACCGATAGTACCCCAATACTACATACTGGGTGATAGATACCTTTCAGTTCTACATGCGCGTTTGCGTAACAACTGCAGCAATTTAAACGCTGATCTCTTTCTTAATCATTTGAGGGATAATCCCAATTGTATATGTGGTAATGGTTTTGAAGATGTTGAGCATTATTTGTTTAGATGTGTAAATTTCAGAAATGAAAGACGGCAATTATTTTTAGACACTCGTATATTTCATCCTTTAAGTACTCACAAACTTTTATACGGCATCGATCAACTAAAAGACGAGGAAAATCATATTCTATTTACTCAAGTGCAAAACTATATTAAAAACACTAAACGATTCCAAAATCCTTAATTTTGTATCAATATAACGTTTTATTTTGTCTATATCTACTGTCGCTATGTTTCTATCAGCCTGAACGGGGATATTGTGGTGTTATTTCGGTGGAGATTGCGTGGGGGTAGAATGGCACGGCAGAGTTTACATTTTTGGATTTTTTTTTTTTTTTTTTTTTTCTTTCTTCGTTTTTCTGTATCAAATTTATATTTAAATATATTGTTACAATTTCAAACCGATAATCATATACACTTTTTCAGCCACAATGGAGAGAACTGTAACTAATGTTGTAATAACTTGTAGTTCAATCCATTTGCATATGTTTCTATGAATATTGTGATGTTGAATTGATGTATTGTAACATATCTGCAATAAAATATTATTAAAGTAAGAAAATATGCAGCTTTATCGTGTTTCAAACAAGTTCAATTTGTTGTTTGAACGTGACGTTGCCTTAAAATAACGTAATCGTTGTTTTGGATGATTTTAGATGTTTAAAATCGTTTAAAATGACGTTCTAACGGTTGGAGGACGTGACGTCAGAGCCTCAGAGGTCTATATAGCTTTTTAAAATTTATCAGTAGCCAATCAGCATTGGGTATTTTCATAAACCATATTATATATCATTATATTTCATAAAATTAAAGATAATTTTAAAAATACAGAGCCAATTTTAACAAAAGTATATATAAATAAAGACAAGATATGACATCATAAACATAAAAGGGTTGACAATAGGTCTACCGCTTTTGAACGATTCTAGGATGCACCAAATATCACTCTTACCCTATTGCTATTCAAAGCCTATTTAAATTAGATCATATGTTTTTATATAAATACGTACCTTTGTTTCAGATATAGATGAGTGCCTCTTTAACCGCTGTCAGAACGGTGGTACAATGTTCAAATCTTGTCAAATCGTATGACTGCTCTTGCAACGCAGGTTATGAAGGTATCAACCGTGAAACAGGTAATTTTGAGTTAAACTGCCATCGCAGGTAGCTGTATCATGTCTTTGGAACTAAACACATACAGAATCTGTATATAATCTCTCGGTTTCGAGAACACATTCATCTTGCGGTTCCCAACCAGCCCTGATTTGTGGATAATTCTCGGGATATGACCAGTGAAATTACTGATGAGACAGTTAAAAATATTGACCCGACAGAGATCCAAACCTTGTCTATAAGTAAAAATATTCTGGGATAATTTTTCAGGAAAAATCTTAAATATGTTTGTTTTCTCAACAAATAACAAATAACATGTTCATTTTATATATATATATATATAATATATATATATTAATTATATTATATCATTTTGTTTAGTTGCCAAACACTGATACAGCTACCTTGTGACTACCATGTCCTTCTGGACTTTGAACCCAATCTTTTGTTGCGTCAAGTTAGATCGAATACCGCTTAAAAGCTGTGCTAGTGAGATTTGGTTGAAAAGTGCTGCGCCATTTATTACTTCTCATGAACATACTTAAGAAACGAGTCTGCTATTTGTCGCACTTGTTTGTGTTCATTGTTTTAAAGGGAACAACTTTTCAGTATTTCTTGCGTGTGTGGTGCGGCGTTTAATTTCGTTTTAAAAACATGTCAGTCATAGTCAAGACGATTCTTACTTGTAGAAGTTAGCGCAATGTTTAACTCTATAGTACTGCCAAACTGAAATACCATGTATATAGGCACATTACATGATACCCCAACCAGCCAAGTTATACTGACGCCGGGCCGATCAGAATGTAACTATCCTTAATATGCTGAACGTCAAGCAAGGGAGTTACCATGTTATGACGTCTTTGGTATGAAGCGGTCAGGGATTGAATACACGACATCGCATGTGCGAGTTGGATGCCTAAGCCGTTAGACCACTCTCTCAGAAGAATTAGAAAACTATTAGAAAAATACATCATGTCAATATTCCAATTGAGTCGCGCTCTATAA